>NDFZ01004648.1:77265-90642 GCA_002192655.3 Mamestra configurata | reverse complement strand
GAGCGCTGCACAGCGCCAGCTCGCCAACCACGCCGCGCACCGCCGCCTGCGCCGCCAGCGTGCTGAACCAGCGCGACACGTTCACCAGCCCCGCGCGCGTGCTGGGCTCCAGGACGTGCTGCGGGCACGGACCAATCACATTAACAACTATACCAGATATAACCATATTTTAAAGAAAAACCCTGAAATATTAAGAACACCATTTTATTAAAAATATCTTATTCAAGCAGTTGATTGAATATCAACAGAATAGTTTTAGATGAGTTTTGAACATATTCAGAGGGCTGTAGGTAGTTGTGTACCTGGAAGGCGTGTATGAGCGTGCAGAAGACGACGATGTCGGCCAGCGTGACGCGCTCGCCCACCAGGAACGTGCGCGGCAGCAGGTGAGCGTCCAGCTGCGCCAGCGCGCCCAGCAGGTCCTGCTTCGCGCGCTCTACGTTCTGCAAACATATCTCATACATGTTAACATTCTCAATTTATAACTATACTGTCTATTCCTAAAATTTTGGAATCCAAACTAGTTTTTCATATGTACCAAACATATCCTTCTCTGTATTAGAAAATACTATTCTCAACAGCTGCTTTTTTATATTTTTACCCAAACACATGAACATTTCTGGGTGTCAGCCTTTATTAGGTGCTTCTTTTTTTTAATAGTTGATCTGTTTGAAGTGTTGTCCGTCACTCCATTTTCAAGCATATATTTAGTGTATGGTGTATAGAGTTCTCAATCTTGTCACATGGGATTTGGTTTTAAGGCGATTTCTAAACAACACACTATAATAATTTATCTGTGTTTACGGTTTTAGTCAACTTCTGAATGACACTTTGCTGTTTTGTTATATGTGGGAGCCGCAGCGCCGGTCACTTTTCAACCCTTGCTCAAACACAATCCTAATTTTCACTGTTGTCAATATTTTAATAAATCCATAGAAGTCTCGGTAATTTCGGCCTAAGAATGGCAATTTGACAATAACGACAAAGGACAATGAGATAAGAAGGATTGCCCTCAATTTTCGGTAAGATAGAATGCCTCTAGACATGTCTGTCTTGATGTTGAATAAGAATTAGTACCTGAACAAGCTTTGCATTTTTTTTTATTACAAAGGGTAGGATAGAAGGTAGGAGGTATACACACAGAAAAGTAAAGCTATCCAAGAGAGGGCAAATTGTGCACCTGTTTGTTGAACTGCATGATGCCCAGGTAGGGGAACACCCAGGCACAGGAGGCGGGCAGCAGCTCACTGTCGGCCCACGATGCCCACTGCCACACACGTGCCTGTGTGGCTGCGTCCGCACCGCGTAGGGCAGCACTTGACACTGTAACACAAGGACCATTGATTCTATTATTTATCTCAACTCTATTCTTAGACAATAATATAATTACATTGTTGCCACTTGAACAATGAACAATATGAGGAAATTTAAAAATGTCTAATACAAAATAAACATTGTAGTAACAAGACCAAGGGGCCTAAACACAATAGACCATTATGTTGTTAAAATACTTTTCTGAAAAAATTCCACACTGCTAAATCAGTGTTGTAGTACACCTAATAGTAATCAAGTTTGTTTGAAAACAATCCGTGTCACCAGATGCAGCTCATAAACACGTACAGTGGCAGGCTGCAGTTGTTGACATCCTGGTACACTTATTCTTCACTATGTCAGTTAGTTAGCTAGTCAGCTAGAAAACTCCATTGTCTGTTATATTTCCCTTAGACCCCCCTCTTTACCTTAAGAAACATTTCCAGTTTCTCTGTGATTCCCACACTAAATTTCTGAGGTCATCAGATAACCTATGATTAAAAATGCTAATGCAGATACACAGTATCTGTGTATCTATTAATGTATATTATAATTAAATTAGTTTTTGTCACACCAATGACGGCCCTATTTCATGTCCGGACAATTACTGTCCATCCCAGGTTGTCTGGAAGAGATCACAGAATGCGATGAGGCCGCCCAATGTATGTGTTTTAGTTTTATGTTTCCTTTTTGTTTTACTTTTGGTGTACAATAAAGTATTTATTAAATAAATAAATAACCAAGTATTTAACCAATTTACAAAGTAAATATCATGTATAGGATTAAGTTTTTGATTCAACCTTAGGGTAGTTAAGAACAAAAAAAACTACCAGACAGATTATACATCTCCTAGCTATGCTGGGTAAATCATGGACAACTGAGAATTGGCGAATCACTATATTTCGCCTGAAGTAGTTTCTGGCAGGTTGCCCAATAAACACTTGGGAATTCTGCTACAAAAACCAGACCTTACAAGATAATTGTATTTGTAGGTTATTTACGAGCAGCTGTTCGACGAGTTAAATGATAATTTAAGTGAGCACACTTACCATAGTAGGCGATGGCATTGCTCTCAGACAGCAGAACCTTTCCGTCAGCACTTTCGTACGCAGGTACCTACAAATAGTCGCAAAATTTACACGTCACCCTCACAAAATATGACCACTGAAACCGGCCGGAAATAATCACTAATTCGATCAGAAAGGCACTCACTTTACCGGCTGGGAACTTTTTCAAAAAATCTGCTGACTTGTTAGTTTCACCGAAAACAAAGTTAGGAGCTACTTTCACATCAGCTCCGGAGTACTGTGCGGCGATCAACGCCTTGTAAGCACGGAAGTTCTCTGGATATGTGTAAAGTACCTATAAAAATAAAGATACCTTACATCAATATATGATTATAAATTGTGTTTCTGTGAAGGAAACTGAATTAATAACGACTCGATTGTCAAGATTTTTCACGATAAGTATTAACCTACCCCGGCCGCCATGGTTGAAACTTCTGAAAGAGAGGGTGGGAAGAGTGCGGAGCGGGAGGGACCGGTTATCTGACTTTGACAATAACGATGACATTTGGTTGGCAGTTTGATAGTCGTTCAGAAAATTAAAAATAAATACTAAAACCAAGTGTTTTAAAAAAAATAGATTGATCGCAGATTATTTATTTGATTGATTTATGTAGGTTATATAAGTGTCCAGCCTAGAATTCGGACTTGGACCCCAAACATCCTGGGGTGGCATCAGACGATACTGGGGGGGCACGGCCCACCCGGCCCCCCTCCTATATACGCCTATGCCAAACACATTCGTGTGAGGCACCTTCTTCGTTGTGCTTCAAAACGACATCGTGTTTGAGAGGACTAGTTCTGCTACCCAATTAGCAGACCTTCTAACTAAGGCCCCAGATTGCAGGAATTGGCTCAGAAATTAGGTCTGAAGAATAAACTCAAACGGTCGACTATCAGCTGAAGGAAAGTATTACAGCCCCTTGACGTTTTTCAGCTGCAGTGACATGAGTTTTTAATGTTTTTTCTTTTTAATGAAAGGCTAGTGTGTCACGATTCAATTGTCGTTAAAAAAATTATCATTATATTTCTATTATTCTCATTACAATCCTTAAATAAGTTTTATTTGAGGCGCTACACCGCATAGTCAGCACTCTTCTACAGTAAAGTTAACCTAAAATAAAAAAAATACAACTGGAATCAGTTTTTTAACACATAAAAAAAATGTTTTTTTTTTTACCCTTTAGAAAAAACTACGAATCCAAATCGTCCCAAATATTTTTGCTCCTGTTGAATCTGTGGTCATTTATAATCTGTGCGTTTATTTAGATCGATGGTGCGAAGGTGCAGTGAGTTTTCATTTGCGACAACTGATTAGAATTTGCAAAATTTTCGATAGTTGTCGGTTCATTTCGATATAAATACAAAGTACAATTAAATACAAACGAAATGGTTAGTATCGATGTTTTTGTTTAGTGCGCGCCACGCTAAGATGATGTGAGGCAGAATTATATGGGACAGGGCCCTGTTCCCGAGACTGGGACCGGTGCTCATGGAGCCAGCACTCTGAACACCCACAATATATTTAATTTCTAACTTACAAGGCGATTTAAGTTTTGTGTAGAATGGAGCCTGTTATAAGACTATCGTTCTGAGCAAGCCAGTAACCCTCTGCCTATGTTGTTTCTTGCAGGGTAACGAGAATTCTATTCCCATGGAACTATGTTCAAACTGTGAGTATTGTACTTGCCACACTTTTGTGAAATCCCTTCTTTCTGATTCTCCTCTTTTTATCATTTCATTTAACACTGTTAAATCAACTGCTTAGTTCTTGCCTAAAGTGTTTTAGAGATATTTATAAGTAGCTTAAATATTATTTGAAAATAAATAATCCAGTTGACAATAAAATCATAAGTTGATAATAAAGTAAATTTTAGTATCTGTTCCACATCAATCATATTATTAATGAGATGCTTTCTATGTGTACTAATATGTATGTGTGGCTAACACATGTGCTCACCCCAAATGCCGACAGGACCACCAGTGTCCCGACTAAGTTATCTCTACCATGTAGGGTGTGCAAATAAAGCATAACAAGAGGTTTGTTTTCAGCGCGTGTAAACTGCATTGATTTTAAGGTGGAGAACTGTGAGTGTCGTAGAGTCACTCGCGTCCGATGTTCATCTACATGTTAGAGTACCGCACGCACACACATTAGCGTCCAGAACAATTTTTCTGAACTGCCATGTTTTATTGGTTGGAAGTTGAATGCAGCCCCTCATGAGAACCATAGCCATGAGATCACTCAGAACAATGTCTACTGACCTGTTCAAGGCTCTGTACCTTTCATTTTGCAATAACAATGATTAAAGTAAAGTAATACTTGATTTAATTCAAATAACTTAACTATTGAGTTGAATATATATTTTATTTTATTTTCAATTCTTTTCTTTTTATTTGCAAAATTTTTCTTCTTTATTTAAATCTTTTAAGCTTCCTATAAAGTATTTATAATGTTAATGATATACTAAGCAGGAGTGTTGTGCTGTTTTTTGCATAATTCCTCGACCTTGATGTAAAAAATTGTTCTGGATGAGATAGTACATGAGATCCATAGTTATGTTTTGTTAGTGCATCCGCGTCACAGCCAGCCTCTAGTTAGATATTTTTGAGCTCTGGATGTTAGAATGCTACCGTGTAACTCAGGTGCGAGGAATCTATGCAAGCAGGAGAGAGAGGTCAGCTACATGTACAGAACAACATCCTCAAGTCACTGCGCTTTGATGCAATTCAAGAATTTATTAAGAATTAAAATGAAAAATTCGATTACACTTTTTGTAAGTAATGCAATACAAAAGTCTAAAGGGATACAATAAGTCACTCTCTCTTGAGTGACTTGAGGATGTTTGAAATCGATGTGGCCTATTTATAAGATGGCAGGTCGCACAGCGACGGTGTGCTTTTGAGTCATAAAATATTAACGGCAATAGTAAACGCTCGTGTTAGCCGTTAACGTGCGACCCGTCAGCCGCCCTCAAGGACTTGTATAACCCGCGGCGGTGCGCGGCACCACGCTTCGCTTCGCTACGTGTGCAGCGACCTTTTGTCTACTGCTTGGTCGCAGATTGCTAAACCATTAGCGGTTGTGCAGCGCTCAGAGTATTCTCTGTATGCGTTGCCAAAGATAATGCTGACCTTGTTCGTGGCTTGTGTTACTCAATGTTGTGTGTATGGGACTCTGGGAGGCTCGCTAATCGCGCGCTCGCGGTCTGTGTCGCACACATGCGGGGATTCGGCTCGCACCCGATCATTTTAAATGTTAGTTTAGCTCACGGATGTGACTCTTTCCTCATAATACCACAATCACCCGCCCGTGCTAGTTTGTCCTCGACGCAAATCCCCGTCTGTTTGTAGCACAACTGCGACTTGTTTGTCAACGAATTCGTTGTTCGTTTTGATTTTTATGAAATTGTAAAATATACCTACATGTATAGATAGATTTGAAAACTTACTGTAAGTTACCAAGGAATGTGAAATAATTGCGCATCCTTAGAATTGCTTTGTATGTTATTTATAGAATGGTTCATGCAGCAACGAAGCTCGATGAAAAAAAATAATGTGTGCGCTCACGTATTGTTGTTAGCATTTGTTCACGTTTGTTGTAATACAAGAGCTGAGAGTGCGCGCCGAGCCGGGCGCCGCCGCGGGCCGCGCGCGTCTCCGCGCGCACTCCGCCGCACGGCGTGTCTTTGCAGCTAACAGCGGCCTGTAAACTCTGGCTCTGCAAATATCTGTGTACAATGTGTGTAATGTGACGCACAGTGCGATAAGAAGACATCGTTAGAATATTCATGAACCTGACGATGGTATTATATTTTTTCATAACAATCAAGCTCGGCGCAGAGCAATCTGAGCAAGCTTGTGTCCACCTCATTAGTGAAGTCTTTGTAGCACATGAAGACAGACTACATCGCTCGGACGTCACGGGGCCACTATGAGTACCCACCGACTTGACCTACAAACTAACTTGCTAAGTAAATGTGTAGGTGTGCTATAATATTTCCAATACAGAGATTGTTAATAATTGAATGTTATCAGTAGAAGATGTTCATAATTATTGTTGTATTATAATGCATCTGTTTCAAAATCTTGACAGTGTTGCGTTGCATGCCTTAAACGCTACACGTTTGACTTGCCTGGAGTATCGATGCGGAGCGAGGCCACATATGACCTCGTCCCGGCTACTATTAATCGTTTTTTTTGTATTAATTATTAGTGTCGGTACTGACATAGAACTTCCGCTAAGTACATGTTTTAGATCTAACAGGAATGCCCTTCGAACTTTAAAGTGTTGAATATTTAGTCTGGGTGTCATGAGAATGATTTAGTTGTGCAGCCCGCAGCAGGGTCGCTCACTGCATGCTTACGATGATAGGTACCATAGATTCGTAATAAATAAGGCATGGTTATGAAAAGCTGTCGATCCATATGACACGCAGACTGAATGAAGTATGAGTTGTTGAGCAATGTGTACTGTGGTGTACATATACACGTAGCTTGTGTGTGGCGGAGCCGCGGGCCGCGAGGGCGGCTCCGGTGAAAGTGTTTGTGTGTGCAGTCGACGCGGACGAGATCCGGCGCCTGGGCAAGCGCTTCCGCAAGCTGGACCTGGACAACTCGGGTGCGCTGTCCATCGACGAGTTCATGTCGCTGCCCGAGCTGCAGCAGAACCCGCTGGTGCAGCGCGTCATCGACATCTTCGACGCCGACGGGAACGGAGAGGTGCGTTCAAACGTTCACCTATGCAAACCCCACCGGATGATAATTATAATTTATTATAATATATATTATATTTTTATTTATTTATTATAATTATCATCCGGTGAAAAGTTTCTACTAACTAGCCGTGCCCGCGCCGTCGCTCACGGCAATGTTAAATCCTCAAAAATGTTACACGAACGTGATGTCAAAGAAAATTGTCTTCGTGCTGTTGATTTTATTTAATTTAAACTGAAAATTTTAAGTTTAGCCAATCAAAGTAAAAATGTAAGACAATACCTTTTCCTTTTACCGGAAAAGGTTATTTTTAATTTTCACCCAGACTCCTGATTTGGAGCAAAAGTTAACGATCAATGTAGTGAGGACTGAGGAGCGACTAGAGGCTCTAGACAAAATGCCATTCAATCAGCGAATGCGATTGTCGAAATGCTAAAATATAAGGTAATGGTCACGTGACATTTCGTCAGCGTTTGTCAATCTCATACATTTTTGACGTTTTGACAATCGCCCTCGCCACACTGCCGCACAGTGGTCCGGAAATCGAGCTCCATACTCATAGAAACTTAAAGTAACGGATTTGAAAAAAAAAATTGTGATGGCTTTAGAATACCTCCCTTTATGTAATATTAACGTATGAATGGTACAGGTCACTCCACGCGTCAGAAAAAAAAGTTTTACGTTTTTTTTGTATGGGAGAAAACACTAAAAGTACATTTTTCCGGAACTGTATGGAACTGTAAGGCTGGTGCTCATACGAGCAATAGTCCTATACACGGCGATCAAGATGACATACAATTCATGTGCGTTTAGGTGCGGCTAGGCACGTAATTTTTTTTTGAAATTTTGAATTTTCGATATGTGATTTTTCAAACCTTTGCCGTCGTTCAATGACTTTGCCGATCGATTTATTTATATTATGGTTGGATTTAGCCTGCTAATGATCTTTATGATAACAATAATTAAAAAAGATTTTGATAAAATACGTTTTTTTGCAAAATTTAATTCCAAGATTTAACTCATTTGTTAATAACTGTGATTAAGGTTGAGAATAATTAGATACTAATAACGTGAGCATTAATGTAATGCACCTTTTCGTATCGCTTTGCTCGTGGAAATTTTGAGGTTATGAAGTAGGTAAGTGGATTTTCTGATCGCTTTATAAATATTAATGTTATATACTGCCACTTTGAAAGCTTCAATGAGGTTAAAATACCTAAAGCTTTGTCAGCGGAATATATAGGCACAGTTTTCTTCTTATTTAACAATTTCTTTATCTTTGTAGCCTCTTCGGGATGCTCCGATACCAGTTTAATGATATCTGCTACATTTTTGTTTTTTACTTTCAAACCAGTTGCATAAGCAAGGCTTTCAGTGCTATGCGTTAGGAGCTCTTCCACTCGCCTTCTCTTCTGTAGCGGGCTTAGCTCCACGAATGGTCACACAACTGATGTTGATGTTCCAACACTGCACGTCTCCGATGTGTAGGATGTTGATGTTCCGACACTGCACGTCTCCCGTGTGTAGGATGTTGATGTTTCAACACTGCACGTCTCCGATGTGTAAGATGTTGATGCACCCTCATTTACACCAAAGTCAGAACTGGAACATGGTTGTTCCTCTTCTGACACTACAGAAGTAGTCATCTTTTCCATCACGACCTCAGGCCATTTGATATTCTCTTGCAACCATGTATCATACTTTTTTATGAATGTACGTCTCGAGCGACCACACAAGCTCCATTTCTTCCTCAAATTACACACATAATTCTGACAGAATTTTTTCAGTTCCTGTTCATTTTCTGTCAATTCAATAGTATTCTCAAAAGCTTCAAATAAAACATTGGGGTCTGAAAACTACTGTTGTTTGCCACAAACATGAAAATGTCCAAATTGGTACCAAAACCTTCCATCACAACACAATAACAAATATGTATTACGTAATAAGTTAGTGCGCACAAGTACTGAGAGCATCACATCTAAGGGAGCATGAAAAACTTGCTGCCGATTATTCAGGCAAGAATAATATAAAACAGCTATAGAACAATACTAGTTCAACATATGTTGCAATACAACTCATTACTACACTATTCATTCAACGGTCTCAGGACCAGCCTACTATTCACCCCGTTCACCCCGTCTGGGGTTGATTATGTAAAAATTGATAAATCTGTTTCAAATATCTCACTTTTAGTTTGTTCATTCCAATTTCCACATAAATTAAAGTAAGCAATAATGTCCTCCCCTAGAAACTTCATCACCCCTTTTCGCCCTTTAAGGGGTTTATTTTCGAAAAATCCAAATAGTTGTTATTCTTATTCAAACCATTAATGCCGTGTTTCAACTTCATCGGACCAAGCATTAAGATTCTCCCCAGTTCGCTCAAACCGCAACATTTTTCTTAGAGCATTTTTAGGGCTCCATACCCAAAGGGTAAAACGGGACCCTATAACAGACAGACGGAGAGACAGACAGATGGACGGACAGCTTCCGTCTGTCTGTCTCTCCGTCTGTCACCAGGCTGTATCTCATGAACCGTGATAGTTACAGCAGTTGAAATATCCACGGATGATGTATTTCTGTTGCCGCAATAAGTGACAACAAATACTGAAAAGCGGCCGTGAGAGTTTGACTCGCGCACGAAGGGTTCCATACTATCTATATAATAGAAATGAATCACTAAATGTGTTGCTAAGCGCAATACTCGAGAACGGCTGGACCAATTTCGCTAATTCTTTTTTGTTGTGTTTGTTATTGCCAGGAGAAGGTTCTTACGAAAGAAAATTTTGAAAAAACATTCATATCCGGGCGAAGCCGGGGCGGTCCACTAGTTATCTATAAAAACGGCAAAAAAATCACGTTTGTTGTATGAGCCCGCCCCCCTTACATAATATTTTATTTTAATTAAATTATTTATTTTTAAAGTGGATATATAACTAAATATTCTGTGATTATTTCAAGCGTCTACCTGTTGCCGTTATCAATATCAAGCAAAAAAGTCACGTTTGTTGTATGGGAGCCCCTTTAAATATTTATTTTATTCTGTTTTTTAGTAGTACATTATTTTTATTTATCATCAATTAATTGTTTTCGCAGACCTTTTATGTAATTTTTTTTTACACTTTGTATTACATTATTGAAGTTTTAGTAGGGATCACTAATTATTTCTGGAAATAAATATACCCTTTGTTACTCGGTGAAGATGTAGCTTTGTAACGGCGAAAGAATTTAAAAAATCGGTCTAGTATTTTTTGAGTTAAATCGTACTAAACAAACAAACAAATATTTCCACTTTATAATATTAGTTTAGATTATAATATTAGTTAAGCTACTACACTACTGCTACAAAGCTTTAACTTCATAGTTGTAAAGAATTATCTAATTTCTTAACCAAAGTACCTACTGCAAACGTTATACGTATTTTTTTTTATTCCAAGATAAGATTATTTAATTTGGAGCTCACAAAAACTACAGATGGATGAGATGAAATCAGAATCACGTGTATTATTCTAGAAGTTTTGATCGTGTTTCTCGGCACCAGCTAAGTTTGTCATAACTTAATATCAAACAACGTATAAAATATGAGGTTTTGTTAATATCTTTCGAGTTTTTTGCACCTATGCACCTATGGGGTGCAAGCGACATTTCAGTAGTTTTGCTCATTCAAAACACATACTTGTCTCAGAAAACACTTAAGGAGACACGTAAAAGTCTATAAATTCAATGTTTTATTGTACATACCTTTTCGACCAACAATTAGGAACAGACGACAGTTTACTTCTAAGTTCACATAATTTTGTTTTGTTAATCGGGAAGAATTCATAATGGTATTTCATTTTCATCACTCACAAACTCGTAGATTCATCGGAGATGTACAATGAACATGCGGCAACAGTAACTAGTATCACATTCACATAATTACCATAACTTGCATCTCAAAATATTGTATAACGTTGCGGCGTCGCATTGCGTGCACGGTGCACGGTGCACTGCACAATACAAGTTCATAACTCGCTTCACGCAGGTTTGAATTTGGGCCAACTTCATTAGTTACGCCTGGCTTTAATGTTTAAAGAAGTCGTCGTATTAGAACCTACTTACCAAATCAATAATTGACAATTTGTAGGCAAAAACTGAGAGGTCCGAGACGCTAAACAGAAAAGCCAATGTGTGCGAGAGAGAAGGCGCGCTTGGTCCTCGGATTGGCCACGGCGAGCATTTCGCCCCTTCGATATCTATGACAAGATTGGCAAGAATGCGCGCCATTTAATTATTTTAATATTTTGTTATGAATTATTGAGTTCAATGACCGCGCGGTGAATATCGCGAGAAGTTTGTAATTCTAATTGATCTTTACATTTATATAACAAGCCGGGCGTAACAGGCTAACAGCGTGTATGGTAGAACCGCCGCTGTCTCGGATGTGTTTATTCAGACGTAAATAAAAGTGACTTTTTGACTATAGCTACCGGATAGGTCAAGCTCCGAGAGATTGGATTTGAGAGCGAGCGAAGCGAGTTTGATCATTTTTGCACTGTACTACTCAGTTAAGTTTGATTTTTCTTTTGGCCTTTTTCTTTTGGCTTATACTTAAATTGAAGAAACTTTTTTTGAGTAACGCAGGAAGCTCAAACCCTTTGAAATGCAGAATGCGAGCGAGTAAAGCGAGCTTTAAACAAAGTTTTCAACCAGAATGAACTATCTTCTACTTTAAATGAAGGTTGTAATTGATTATCATCGGTAAGAGCCGGACCATAGGCTGGTCGCCGGGTTGAAGTGCTGTACTCAATACCTATTAAATCTCCGATCTCAAACTTTACAAGTTAACGGATTTTTTTACATACAATGCATGGAGCCAAAATTTGAAAAACTACCGAAAATTTTGAACTTTTCCGAGCACCACTCAGTCTACAATATTGGCATCTATGCTATAAACATCCTTAAAAAATCAGGGCAGTCCAATTTATTGCGACCTAAGTTTGCTGGTTTCTCGGTCGGTAGTATTAAATTATATAAGTGCCCAGCCTATAATTTCAAACTTTCCCAAAATCCTGGGGTAAGCATCAGACCATTGAGGGGTGGGCACTGCTCACCCTCCATATATACGCCTATGACCGACTCCTCCAACAATATATAAATAAGTGTGCCTTCGGAAGGGTTTCCGAAGGCACACTTATTTATATATTGTTGCTAAACAGTATCCACTTATGACGTTGCGTCGTCGTGAAATACTTACATTCAGTGTACGACTCGACCTTAGAGTCGTAAAGTCGTAATAGCTAGCCGTTGACTTAGTTATACAAACAAAAGAGGATAATATGCTCGGAAAACATTCCACATTATCATGTGGCACACGATTGTAAAGCAAGTTCCGGCGAACAAGAGCCGAATAATAACTGTATTAGTAATGTTAGCTCTGGCAGTGGGATCGGAGTGACGTCGCGCGTCGCACACTAGCGCGCTAGCACGCTACTCGTCACCGCCAGATTATAACAATTTGTTGATAAATAATGGTGCAGTTGTAATCGCTAATATCGATAACGTTGATTCATGGAGTCGCGAATGTATCGAGTTAATACTTTCTTTCTTTTCACACTAGCAATCTCTCCTGTTTCGTGGGTGCGTTTTAGCGTTTACAAACATAAACTGATATACACAGCAATACTGATTATATTTACATAATATGTAGCATGGCGTTTTGATTAACGACTGCAATACTTAATTATCTTTCGCATGTAAGTAATAGGTTACTTTATTAAGTAACTATTTTAAGGCAGGATACGTTTCTGAAGAAATTTTTGTTTGATCGCAGCTGTTTACCCACCACCAAACACTACGAAACGATGACCTATGGGCGGTTTCAATTCTGTTTCTATAAAGATTTTAACGTTACATTAATACATTTTGGACGGTGTTGATTTTATCGTCAAGAATATTATAAAAATGTGTCCTTCTGTACCGAGCGCTGTAATTGTTAAGAGTGGCGTGGTGTGTTGCAGGTGGACTTCAAGGAGTTCATCCAGGGCGTGTCGCAGTTCAGCGTGAAGGGCGACAAGCTGTCCAAGCTGCGCTTTGCCTTCCGCATCTACGACATGGACAACGACGGCTTCATCTCCAACGGGGAGCTGTTCCAGGTACCTACTCTACCTTTTTTTTTTTGATGTCGGGGGGAAATCCTCATGGAAATCCTACACCTTGGGGCGGGTGGAGGGGTCTGTCAGAGTCTTACTGACTAAAACCACCCCGGTGTTCCATCTCCCACCTACGCCGGGGATCGCGGGAACGTA
>NDFZ01004648.1:64046-77058 GCA_002192655.3 Mamestra configurata | reverse complement strand
TCTCGGGGGGAAATCCTCATGGAAATCCTCCACCCTGGGGCGGGTGGAGGGGTCTGTCAGACTCTTACTGACTAAAACCACCCCGGTGTTCCATCTCCCACCTACGCCGGGGATCGCGGGAACGTAAGCGACATCCGCAATCCCCGGCTGGTGCCGGCCCGCCTCTGCGGGCCACCTCGCGTCGGCGAGGGGAGTGAGGTGTTTGACTCCCCTCGTTACGTCAAAGCACGGGAACACCACGCGCCGCCACCTCGGGTCCGGATGAATGGGGGGCGCAGGGACGCAGTGGTGGCATCGAGCGCCCGGCTCCCTGCCTATGCGACACAAGAACCTCCCGAAGCAGCCATGCCCCGAGAGGACCTGCGTCGCACGAAACGACAGGGAGCCGTGCCTTCTCCCGAGCCAGAGGTCGAGCACTGGCCGGATGGCCTCGATGGTGATGAGGCCGGCGGAAGGGCTCGAAAGCCTGTCCCGCCATTCCGCCACCAGGACCTAGCGCAGCTGCGACCGACGCAGCTCCAAGTGTCGCTGCGCCAGTCGCTCCCCGCGCGCCCGCGCGTCCTCGCGCCACCTGTGTAGTGACGTGAGCACTTTCGCCTCCAGGTTACCTACTCTCCCTCACCCAGCTTGTTGCCGAACTAGGGTTGCCAACAGAATTCGAGTATATATCTGATTTAGAAAGGGTAAATGAAGAGCAGGGTGGTTCACGCAAGTATGGTGAAAAAAATCCGTCTTTTTGTTACACATACCTACCTAACGCATTATTAGGGATGAGCTTGAACTCAAATTATTGGGCAAAAGGTGTTCCAACCAAATCGCTTCTGGGCGTACATTAAGGATAAAAGAGGTGGCTCTCGTTCTTTTCCCGCCACAATGACTAACGGAACCGTGGTAACATCGGATGGTCTACAGATATGTCAAATGTTTGCTTCACATTTCCTTTCGGCCTTCAGCAATGCAAAGGCGACCCAAAACGAACATGTCTCCAGTTTTCTTCAGAATATGAAAAATAATAGGCTACCACTAACGGCACCCGTGATAGATTGCGAGAGCTAACTCAATAAACATAAGGGATTAGATACTCGCAAAGGCGCTGGCCCTGATGGCATTCCGCCAAATTTTATTTCCAAGTGCGCTCCCTCTTTGGTTTACCCATTATTAATTGTTTTTAACAAATCTCTCACCTCAGGCGTTTTTCCAGACACCTGGAAAAATAACAAAAGTTGTGCCGATTTATAAAAGCGAATAAAAAGACAACATTAATAATTATAGACCCATTTCTATTTTGTCATCTTTCGCTAAGATTTTTGAGTGTGTGACTGAATATAGGGACAAATGAGGGCATTTGTCCCTATATTCAGTCACACTATATGCTGTACTTAAGCGATTCTTAGCATGGTTTCGTGGGTTCTAGGTCAACTAGCACTAACCTTGCGACCTTTACAGAAATGCTAACGGAGGCCATTGACTCTGGCAAGCAGGTCGACGTAATTTACACCGATTTCAGCAAAGCTCTTGACCGTGTTCCTCACCAAATACTTCTGTCAAAGCTTGCTTCATACGAAATAACTGGTACACTTTATACCTGGCTTAAATCATATCTCAAAAATCGATTCTTCTTTGTCGCAGTCAATGATTTCCAATCAGGCACCTACGAGACCACCTCGGGGGTACCTCAAGGCTCACATGTCGGTCCGATTCTTTTTAATGTATTTGCTAATGACATCCCTCGCTGCCTCACACACTCAGAATGTTTTATGTATGAAGACGATCTGAAGTTCTCTTGAATTATCGAATCTAGCGATGATACTGGATTGCTTCAGAGCGATGTTGACTCGTTAGTTCAATGGTGTAGTGATAATGGAATGGCATTAAACATCAAGAAGTGTTACCACATTAAATTCACCCGGAAAAAGAAGTTACCAGCTAGCGTATACCATGTGGGCTCTAATGTTATCCAGGAGTTATTTTCGATAACGCCCTGACTTTGGTACCTCATGTCGAAGTGTTATTAAAAAGGCCTCTAGAATGCTGCGACTCGTAATCAGGAACGTTACCAGTTTCAAGCGCAGCGGCACCAAGATTTTGCTGTACAATAGTATTGTACGCAGTATCTTGGAATACTGCAGCATAATCTGGCGACCTCACTATGCCACGCATAATTTACGATTAGAGCGAATCCAAAAGAGATTTCTGTGGCATTTAGCTTATGCTAGCGGTATCGCCAAAAGAAAACGGTCTTATGACGCCAAACTTTCTCATTTTAAGATATCATTGTAGAAGCGCAGAATTCTTCTGTATTTTGTGTTTGTAGATTATTTAACAGCCTTTGACAACATCACACATTCTGCGACATTCAATGCCCTTACGAAACAACACATAGAACCAACCTTTATACAACTACTGCGAAACAAATACACCCATAGCACAGCAGCCATCAAGCTAGAGAGATTAGGTCCAAAGTTTGAAATTCTTAAGGGAGTCAAACAGGGCGACCCGCTGTCCCCGAAGCTATTTACCAGTACCCTGGAAGAAGTATTTCAGACACTGTCAGCCAAATGGGAAGAGAACGGTATTATCATCGGTCAAGCGAGGTTAACTAATCTACGTTTCACTGTTGCTATTGTCCTTTTCTCTCCCACAGCCACAGGCAAATGCAGAGCAAATGTTGCACTTAAGATGAACATGTTGAAGGCTAAAATCATGACCAACAGCTCCAAAAGGAGCATACAGGTTGGTGAGGAGAATAAACAATACGTCCAAGAATACATCTACTTGGGCCAAGTAGTCTCTTTCCAGGCATGGCAAGGAAATTGCAAGACGAACATCTCTTTAACAAAATTAGTGATAGACATCATTTTAATACTAGAAATAAAAATAATTTAGATCAAACATTTTATAGATTAGCCAAAGTACGAACATCTTTCATGGGGTACTGTGTTAAATGTTACAACAAAATACCTTGTGACATATTAGAACTAAATGAAAGAAAATTTAAAACTTACATTAAAACCACACTTTGTAAACAAGCATATTACAAACTAGATGATTATATTAAAGATAAGAATGCTTGGAAACATGCTGGTCCTGCTCCATAGGACAATCGAGGGTATAGTAGAAAAAGTCAAACTTGTTTTATTTACTGGTGTACTTTCAGGTTTTTAATATGTAATTTAACTCACACACTGATCCATTGTTTTTAATTATATTGTAAATATGTGAGTACCATGTCCCTTACTAGCAAACTTAATTTTATCTCTGCTGGTATTGCTTTGTTGTACCTATAGTATATAAGTGTGTGCTGTATATTAGTGTAATGTTGGATGCATTGTGCTCACATAATATAATCAATTGATCAATGTACCTATGTATACAAAATATTGTAAAACTTGTATTTGAAAAGAGTAACTATGGAGTTTCTTGTCCGTTCTTCTCCATAAGAATCTACTTTTTGCGAATGGACAACTAGAGTTACTTATATTAATTTGACGTTCAAAAGTGCCTTTTAATGGTCTAGTTGAAATAAATGCATTGACTTTGACTTTGAACGGAAAATGCCTGGAAGAGCTACTGGTCCATGAAGGAGCTATTTAAGGGCACTTTGCCCATGTCACTGAAGCGTAAGCGGATGGACATGTGTATTCTCCCCATTTTGACCTATGATGCACAGACTTGGTCTTTGACTAAAATCCAAAAGTCCAAACTCAAGGTTTGCCAACGTGCTATGGAGCGCAGTAAACTAGGTGTTAAATTAACAGACCACGTTCGAAACACTTTACTGCGCTCCAAAACACAAATTGTCGGAGTGGCTCATAAGGCTGTCCAACTTAAAGGGGACTGGGCAGGACATGTCTGCAGCATGCCGGACAAGCTGTTGGCCTGTAAAATACAGGATTAGAGCCCCGAAACAGCGAAACAAGGCCGCGGCAGGCCTCGAAGGAAATGGTGGGACGACCTGGATAGTAAGTCATTTATTTAAATTATACAACACCGTGAGCATTGGAAGGAATGGAGGGAGGTCTTTGCCCAGCAGTGGCACAGTACGTGCTAGTAATAATAATAGATCTCCCGGGAGAAGTCTTGTTCCTCATCTCCGGCTTGCCTTAATTGGCTGGCCGGAGTGAACAATGACGAGGAACAGAGCTCCCACCTCTTTCTTGCCTTAGTCGGCCGGTCTGAGTGGAGATTCGCAATAGCAAACGTGCTCGGGAGAAGTATATAATAATAATCCAGTAAGATGCTGGTAGTAATCTTACTTCCGGGATTGACCTGATAGCCGTGGTATACCTCTCCACTCCTCTAGCACCTCAGGATATGCATACACGATGTTTACGTAGGACACACTGAAGGACGTTTAGTTGTCTAACAGTCAGCACGTTACAGTCGGCGTATAGTTGGACAGTTGGGTATCTGAACGGCTTACGTAGCATAACCTTTAGGACCGCTTACTGCGCCCTCTCAACTTGGAGTAGATGTGTCTTAGCTGCGCCACCCCAGCACAATGCATACAGCACAATGGCACAATTCATACAGCACAATGGCACAATGCATACAACACAATGGCACAATGCATAGTATACTTTTTGTAAAACATCAGGACCTGCAGATGTGCGCAGCTTTTTAACCTTTTGAACGCCAGAGCAAAAACGCATCGGCGTGCCCCCGACGCCAAGCCACAAATTCGCCGTACTTTTTGTCACATATTTGTGACGTTTGGCGTACAGGGCAGCTATCTTGTCATGTCATGTATACGTGACAATGGCGTTCAAAAGGTTAAAAACAACTATCAGCCTCCACATGCGTAAGGAAAGGTGGCGATTGACTAGATAGTATTGAAAAAGCTGTGTTTGAGTTTTAGCGATGTTGAGGGTAAGGAGATTAGTTTTCAACCAAGTCATGACGACAGTTAGCGCAGATTCAGCATGGTTATACTTTTCTGACTAGTTATCACCCTGGATAAAAAAGGCGGTGTTATCTGCATATGTATAAATGCTGCAACTGGGGATTTTGAGTTTGCATAGCTCGTTAATATATATAAGGACCGGTGGGCTCAAGAATATTGCCTTGTGGGACACCATACCAACCTCCCCGCTAATAATATTACCTATTTTAACGGACTGGGTATGGTCTGTGAGGTAATCCTTGAAAATTTTCAACGGAGTTGCTCTGACTCCCGCAGTTTCCATCTTCCTAAGCAAAATGGGAACAAAGACGGTATCGAATGCCTTGGAATGGTCCAAAAATATTGCCAAGCCCTTTTTTTCCTATGCAAGGCCCTAACTGCACCAATCAATAGGTCCCTAACTGCATCTTCGGTACTAACACCGGCTCGACATCCGTATTGGTTAGAAGCTAAGATTGGGTTCGCTGGTATTTTACCAATCTATTATTAAAAACCCGCTCATAGGCGTCGTCCTAATTGGCTAACGATCGTACGAGTAAACTATGCAATTTCGTCGCACGATGAAAATTATCGTGAAAATGATCCAGTGCTCGCGCGATGATTTACAAGCTTCAATTAGGACACTCTAAAGAAATGTGTGTGTTTGGTCTCGTCGTGTGACGAAATCATATCATTAAGTCGTGCGATCGTTAGCCAATTAGGACAACGCTCAATGATCTTCGGTATCGCCGATAGCACCGATATTGGTCTATAGTTGCTAACATCGTCTATGTTCCCAGTTTTGTGGATTGGGTGCACTTTTAAACGCTTTCGGAAAAGTACCTGAACCAATAACAAGGTTGCACACATGGGTTATTAGAGGCACCAAGGTCTGGCTAGCAGATTGAATGATGCCGGAAGATATCTGATGCCACCTATAGCATAATCGGGTAAATTAGGTTCCTTCTACGTTCGTTTCACTGTACATATAAGTTCTATTTAAATATTAATTAGATTAATTTAGCACTGAAAACTAACACGCAGCCAAGAAATCTAACTAAAGTACTTTTCAGAAATGTTTCAACAATAAAACTCCCTTGAACACCCTCTTTCTCTAAAGCTAGTCATCTGAAATTTGACAACGTTATTACTGTAGATGCGTGTTATAAATTTACGGTGTGGTCCTACTGAAATATTTTTTATTTTATTGAAGAGTTTAAGTACAGTCTTAGACAAAAATAAATAAAAATATAAAATTATATTTCGACTATTAGACACTTCCAATAAAGTCATGGTTTTCTTGCCCATGACCGAAAAGACAAAAACTACTTGGCACGTTGAAAGCCTGGTATCCACTAGTCGACATTTGACGCGCGATATGATGCACAACATGTTGCTCACTACGTTGAACGGCAAAGAGGAACTTTTTTTAGTAACATTCTCAATGTTGCGATTCAAAGACGCAGTCAAAATAAATAGAATATTTTAGCGTGCTCTATTGCTTCTGAAGATTTTAAAGTACACCTACGCAAAATAGAGCACACTGTCTTCTCTATATTAGAGTACGGTTGGACACCCTCTGCTAAACCGACTTCATAACCGGCACAGAGCCGGAGCACCATTCTGTTTCTACAAGGACAACGTTATACATAAGTAATGTCTTCGGAGTATCAATCGATTTTGTACCGTGTACGGTGAAACAATTTAAAGTCACCTTGTCTTTTTTTACCATTGATAGGAACGCGTTTGACTACTATCTCACCTGATAGTAAGCGATGATGTGGTCGAAGATGGAGCACGCTTGCCTAGAAGTAACCTATCCACTCTTGACTTAAATACTCTAGTTGTAGCTATCAGGAAGCACAGACTCTGGCAGGGAATTCCACTCCCTAGCTATACGCACAATGAATGTGTTGCAGTGCCAAAACGTTTTGTGTGAGTGGGTGGGATGTCCACCATGTACCGGTGGCGTATCGCCGTACGTCTTGTAGTTCGATGATGGAACGAGCTTGGCGAAATTGAACTGCAATTCCGTCGCACACTCCCCAAAATGCAACCGATAGAAAACCGACAGGCTAGCAACTCGGCGTCGATGCTCAAGACTTTGGAGCTTCGACTCGACGAGCCTGTCATTGCCGACGATCCAAGAGGATCGTCGCGAGACAATTGAGAAACACCAAGAGGCTCGTTTCTCCATTGTCTGAAGGACATCAAGCTGGTATCTGGCAGATCCGTCCCTAAGATGAGAGCAGTACTCCATACACGATCAAATTTGCGCTTGATAAAGTTAGAGCAGCTATTCCGGCCTGAAGTACCGTGTCTGCTTTTCTAGAATCCCTAATTTTTTTGACAGCCACTTGAGCTTTTGCTTCCATGAAAGGACCAAAATTGAAGATAGGTGTTAACGTAACACCAAGAAGCTCAACTTGGTCGGTTATCGGCACGGTTACATCTCGGAATGATGGAGCTGGGTGGAATTGGCTCCTTTTAGTGCAAAAAAAAGGCACGACTGGGTCTTAGCAGCATTGAACTTGACCAGATTGGTACTGCCCCATTCAGAGACAGCCTGTAAGGACAAATTCAAGCGCTCAGCCTCTCGGAGAGACCGGATCTGCGACCCACCTGCTCGTAGGTTGGACACGTATCTCTTAGCAATAGTGCTGTCGTCTGCATTCCAAAAGGTACCGTGTTTTAGCTGATTTTATCAATATGCAGCAAGAACAATATTCCCGAGAGCACCGACCCCTGAGGAACTCCGGCATTAATATCCAGCAGTCCGGACGAGCAGCCATCCATGACCACTCGGATAGACCGATCTCTCAGGAAATCTGCAATCCAATCACACAATCCGGGAGTTCCTTCCGTCTGCCTACTTTTAAAGCTATCGTGCCAGACCCTGTACCACAAGTACCTGCCCGTGTTTCTCGATGGCCTCACTTCAGATTTGAATGGAATACACTACAAAACTCCCAATTGACCGATTTCGGCGGAAGCCGTATTGTCAGTCACTAATGATATCGTAAGCTTCTAGGTATGCCAGCTTACCATTCAGCACGCGTTCCGAGATGGGTCTATAATTTGTTGGGTCAGCTCGACTACTCTTCTTGGGCACGGGCTGGACGTTAGCTTGCTTCCAAGCCATTGCACTTTTCCAGTCTCAAACGAAAGGCGAAATAAGCGTGTCAAGATCGGAGACAACTCAGGCGCACAAGTTTTTAATACAATTGCCGGTATCCCGTCGAGGCCACTAGCCTTGTTCACGTCTAGGTTACGCAGTCCTTCTGATGAATGCGAATATTCTGACGAATGCAGGGAGCCTCGCGCCACCAGGATCCAGACGTGAAGATTCCCCGGGTGTCAGCACTGTGAGGATGCATGGTCCAGAGCGAGGAGGCTTGGGAAGCGGTCAACTCCTTCGAAGCTGTAATGCTAGTGAAGGAGGAGGCGGGCCGCGTGAGGGAAAGGCAAGGCCTTCGCCCCAACCGCCGCTACAGGAGAAGACGCCCCGCATCGCAGGGGAGTCGCAGGGCGATCCCCGGCCACCCACCGTAGGCGCGGGCCTGCGGACGGCGAGCGTTGGGTGGCTCGCTCTCCGATCACCACCAGGCCTGGGTCGATGGCGCGTTGTGTTTCACGCGCGCCTCAAAGAGATGTCAGCATAGAAGACGGGGCCCGCTAGGTTAACCCTGCCAGGGTTGCGAAATTTGCTCGAAAGAGTCCCCGCTGCCCTGAAACGCAAAGGGCTTTAGAAGGAACACGAATGGGTTTTAGTCAGTAAGAGTCTGACACGGCCTTACACTTCACCCAGAGCGGAAGAAGTCATTTGATGATTTCCCATCCTTAAAAAAGAAAAAAAAGCCGTTAAGATTCCGCAAACATATTTAGAAGCAAACAAGTATGCTTTCTCCTCAGCGGAGTGAGCCAGCAACTCGTCGGGTCTCAGCAGTGGTGGGAGTGAGGGGCGGCAGAAGTTCGATTCAACCGACTTAGCCAGGGACCAAAACGCCTCACTACCTGCTGGGTATGGAGCGAGTTTGTTCCCAATTCGGCTAATGTGATCAATCCGAGCCCTCTGCAACTCCTTAAAGGACTTGGCAGCCCTGTTGAAGGCTCTCTTGTTCTGACTCATGCCATTTGCTTTGCGCATACTAGCGTCGACCCATGTTATGTACGCCGCATTTTGAAATGCATCAGCGCGATTGCACTCGGCACCAAACCATGGACGAGCTTCGTCAGAAATTTTTACGTCAGAGAACGGAATGTAGTACTCCCTTCCCTGCCGCAACACCTTCGTCACGGCGTCCGCGCACGACGAAGGATCAGTCGAAGAAAAGCAAGTAGCCAATGCCATGCCCATCTGCTGACCTGTATCGCCATACCCGCCGGGTGCCTCTAGGGCTAGGATCGAACGGGGAGTAGACGGTCACAGATTTCAAACTGGTCAATGTGTGGAAATCGACACAATACCGGTCTGGATCTTTTGTCAGCAGAAGGTCCAAACAATGGCTGTGTGCGAAACAACATCCGGTACCCTCGTTACCCCCTGGACCAGCTGAGTGAGATTTAACGCTAGCGCTAGCTATCGCGTCTCTCGTCCAGCATGGTCTGTGCACTGGTATGGGAAGAGCCACTCCTGACGGTGGGTGTTGAAGCTACCAGTAACACCATTTGGGCAGAAGGGTACCGCTACTGAGCCACATCCGCCGCCTCACTGAGGTGCTGTGTGAGCCCAGTTGTCTCCAAATCACCGCTATGTGAACGGTAGACACAGGCGTTGATGATTTTATCCAGGCTAGTGTCCACTAGAACCCAAGAACCTGGAGTCCTCAAGGTTGCAGAGACGCCGATAGCAGATGTCGTCCCGGGCGGTATATACATATACCCGTGCTTGGTTTAAAATGGTGACTTTCCCGAATAAACCCTGGGTAAGTCAGGTACGCGTCTGACAGACATCCGATCTGCGTCTCGGAAAGGAACAAGAGCACTGGTTTCTCAATGATGGCCTGCGGCGAGATTGTGAGTTCAGACCTCGTATGTTACTTAGGTGCACTTTGGGAGAGAGGGAGTGAATCAGAATCAGAATATCATTTATTTGCAAATACGGGTAATACAAGGTGGGTAGTAGTAGGTTTACATAGAGTTCTGCCATATTTCACCATTCGGCATGCAAACATTTTCAGTATATAACACTGTTAAAATTAAATTCTTATTACATTAAATTAATTACCATGTCATTCTCATTAAAGCAGATTATTAAAATTCAAATTTTCATTAAAACATTGGCTTAATTATTACATTATACTTAAATTTAATATAGTAAATTTAAATTGTCAATAAAAGTACGTAAGAAATAAAAAATCGTGGTCCGAAGATAACTATACAAACAAACATTAAAATTCCAGGTCATAGACAATACACCAATTCAATAAATAACAATAATTCATTAATTAAAAATTCGAGGTGGTATTTATTTATTAAAATTGTCCGTTAAGAACTCAGTTACACTGTAGTATGCTTTATCTGTTAATAATTTACGAAGTCTACTTTTTAAATGCACCGTATTCAAGTCTTTCCAAGTACTTGGCAATTTATTATAAACAACTGGGGCCATGCAGTAAATACTTTTGCGCATCATAGTGGTTTGACACGGTACATTACATAATTTTGAATTGTCACGTCTATTTCTTGGGTATAAATGGGCCATACGTTCAAAACGATTTGGATTGTTCTTCACAAACATAACTACTTCAAGAATATAGATACAAGGCAGTGTTAATATGTTGTACTGCTTGAAATACGGCTTGCAACTGTCGGTGGTTTTTAGTTTAAACATTGACCGGAGACAACGTTTTTGTGCCTTAAATGCTGTCTCTTGATCGGTGGAGTTCGCCCAGAAGATGACACCGTAGCGTAAGTGGGATTCAGCTATACCGTAGTAAGCCACAAGAAGTGTTTTTGTATCTACTATGGAAGATAATCTATATAAAGCATATGCAGACGAACTCAATTTTTTGCACAATATGTCAATATGTGCTTTCCAGTTTAATCTGCAGTCTATTTGTAATCCTAAAAATTTGGTATCCGTTACTTCCTCAATATCGTCATTTTTGTAATGTATGTGAAGGTTAGGTACACGAGGCATACGTTGTCTAAAGTGCATTATCTTAGTCTTACTTAAATTTATATTCAAATTATTTTTATCTAGCCATTTAATTAAATTGTCAAGAGAATTGTTTATGTCCGTTTCATATGTATTTACGTTTTTACAGGGGATCGTAATGGTACTATCATCAGCAAACATAGTTAAAGGGTGTTCAATGGACGTGGGCATATCGTTAACATATAATATAAATCCCAACGGGCCCACAACGCTTCCCTGTGGAACACCGAATGTAATTTTACGTTCCCGTGATCGAGCTATCTCTTCATGTTTATTAATTACATTGATGCGACTTATTTCGGTTATCTGTGTTCTGTTTTCTAAATACGATTTCATTAGTTGCCGATTTCATTAGTTGCTAGAGTGCTGCCGCTGTACACCTTTTCTTATTTTGTTCCTTGTCAAGTGTGAAGGAGGGAGAGGAGCAGGAAGTGGAATGAGGTTCCATGCTGCTAACCTAACTGCTCTGACAAGACGGTATCATTGGGGTACTAGTTTGGAGACTGCGGGGACGCCCGAGCCCCCCCGGGAATGTCTATCGGGCCCTCTCGTTTGGTCGCTAACGCCAAGATTTTTCGACAGTAGACGGGGCAGCCTTTCATGTGTGGCAAGCACACTGCTTGGGCCCCCGTGCCTCGGATTCTGCTACCCTCGGCGACTGTCTCCCGATACGCCCATATCAGCGCGAGCCTGGTTGGTCTCCCTGCATGGAAACAACTATTTCGACCCATCTCCTCTGAATTGACTATACTAAGCATCGTACCGGAACGCGGATAGGCCGCTTGGCGGTTCATCTTTACCCAGTGGGTGGTCACAAGCCATTGGCCGAAACCAACCACCAGTTAGTGTCGCCTGATTAGCACCACCTGGGGACCACGCGTAGGGACTAAAGGTACTCTCTTACGGACGCGGGAGACTCGGCCGGCCCCCAAGTCTTGCACTTGCACAAAAAGTTTAAATTATTGATGGGGTTGCGTCTGACCACAATCTCACCTGATGGAAAACGATGATGTGCTGGACGATGGAGCACGCTTGCCTAGAAGTATTTAAGGTTGTAGCTTTAAGATGACACAGTCTTTGAGGGCAGGGAATTCCACTCCTAAGCTGTACGCAAAACGTTCGGTGCGTATGGGTAGGAAGTCCATAAAAAGTGCCGGTGCCGTTTCGCCATATGTTTTGCTTGTCGTCCGATGATGGGACGGCTAACTTTCTCTAAAATTAGCTTATGGTACTGGTAGGCGGCTTCATGAAACTTAGAGGCCCTACGCCTCTAAGTTTCATGAAGCCGCCTTAAATGTGATAATGATATGTAGAATAGACTCCAATTGTTTGTTTAAACGCGCTAATCTCTGGAATACCAGTCAGATTTGGAAAATCATTTTTGTATGTGATAGATTCATGAGGAAAAGCTATACGGGAACGGGAAAAAATGGGACATGTGCGTACGAAGTCGCGGGCTTGTCACTTTATGAGAGCAAATATGTCACCCCTCATTCTCATTTTTTTTCTAAAAATGTCGGAGGTTGATTTCCAGTCTAATAGCATGCAAATGAGTACAATTATTTTACATGGACTGACTTCCCATCCTGGCTTAGACATCCTAAAACCAACCCTTTTTGGCTTCTTGCTACCAGCTACAACTCACACAAAAATAATACGATCACAAATTCATTCATGATTTCGTGGTGTATTTAGCGAAAGTTTCGCATCGTTAATGACACTGACGCGTTGTGTGATCGCAGGTGCTGAAGATGATGGTGGGCAACAACCTGAAGGACACGCAGCTGCAGCAGATCGTGGACAAGACCATCCTGTTCGCCGACAAGGACGAGGACGGCAAGATCTCCTTCGAGGAGTTCTGCAACGTGGTGGGCAATACCGACATCCACAAGAAGATGGTGGTGGACGTGTAGGCGCGCGACATCACCGCCTCCGCCCGCACCTCGCCCCCTCACCCTCCCGCGCTCCGC
>NDFZ01004648.1:0-61853 GCA_002192655.3 Mamestra configurata | reverse complement strand
GTACCGCGCGTGCACTCCTGCAGTACCGCGCGTGCACTCGTGCAGTACCGCGCGTGCGCCAGCGCGTGTCCGCTCCCAGTACCAATCTAGCTCGGTCCCGTCGTAACAGTGAATGTACAAATATTTATGTATTCGACTAACTTTATGTGTTAATATATACCGGTTTTAGTAACATATTGTATGTAGGAATGTTTGTTCGTTAATCCGTTCGAGACTGTCTGTTCGCTCGACGTGACGTATGACATAGTTATCTATCATGAAGATTTTAATTATTTAGCATAGTTACTTCCTATAGTCGTGTGTTGTTTATAATTAGATAATTGATCGTTTTACATGTTACCGAGTCGTCGGCGGCACCTCACGATACTTTAGTAGCAGTGAACGCACGTGAATCTTAATATCTAGTCACAGCTGTTGTGCATTATTATACAGACGATATGATTACCTACTCGTTAGTGAGCGACGACGCGCGGCGCCAGTCGCTTGTGTGCTGAACGGAGAGTGCATGCTCACCGTCCACAGCTTTAACAAATTAATGTTACATTAGCAATATATCGATTCTAAAGCCATCTAGTGGGCGCCGCAGTGCGCTGCGCACGACACTCGCGACATCGTGGCGTTTCGCGTCAAGTCTTTAATAGTACTAATGCTATATCTTATAGATTTAACGTAAACGACGCAAGAAACGTTAAGATGTTGAATGGGTTGCGAGATTAATCAACAAAAACAAGTAATTCGAGAGTAGGTACACTGTACCTAAGAATAATACCGACTACAGAGCCCGTGCGCAGCCCGCGCGCGTCCTGGTGCCGCGCGTGAGCTGCCCCTGCGCGCCCGGGTACCGCTCGTGTGCAGCCCCCGCGCGCCCGGGTACCGCTCGTGTGCAGCCCCCGCGCGCCCGGGTACCGCGCGTGTGCAGCCCCCGCGCGCCCGGGTACCGCGACTGCGCAATCTTGTCTAGGATATGAACTAGGAGTAACACTGAGTAAACAATGTTATTGTCGTGTCGGCTACTCGTCTCCATGGGTTGTTCCCGTTCGTGCACACCCCGTCGTCCACACTGCGGACGACTGGGAAAGATGCGTTCTATTCGTTCACAGTGTAGACGAACAGAAATTCCAAGTCGTCCGCACCTCGTTTCATGTCTAGTTTAAAACTTTTTACATATTAATTGCATTTAAACTGATATTGATACAATACCCAATGTGTAAAATTAAAATGTGAAACATTCTTATGCTATACATTTAGTATCAAATACGCAAAAAAGCTTAAGATTTACTAGGTATGTACTTTTACAAGTATTTGCCTTACTAAAGTAATACAGCTAAGTACATAATATTTTAAAAGTATGTTTATTATATAAGGAAATACTATCATCATATTTTCTTTTTATTACTTCTTAGACTAGACGTGAGATGACGGGGTGTGGACGACTGGGAATAATGCGTTCTGTTCGTCCACAGTGTAGACGAACAGAACGCAACATTCCTAGTCGTCCGCAGTGTGGCCCCGTCGTCCACACTGCGGACGACTAGGAATGACTCGTCTCCATCGGTAGGTAGCGTGTCTTAATTAAGTCTACTCTAAATGAAACTGAACATAAGTTTTATTAAATTTTCAAATTTCAATGATAACTCTTGTTTGATTAATGTTTTCCCTCTCCGAACCCTGAACACAACACAAATGAAAGGACTACAGGACATTTAAATATCACTGGGTTAATGAATGATCTGTGATGTCAGTGACTGTTGCAGTCCGGCCTGTTTCCTCAAGTCAAAGCATTTATTTCAAATAAACCATTATCAGGTACTTTTGAATTGTCAAAGTCAGTCCGTCAAAAACATGAAGCTATTTGCACGTTCGCAAGCGTAGATCTCTATGGAGAAGAACGTGCAAGAAACTCCACGGACACTCTTTTAAATCATTTTATGTTTACAAAAATCCTGGTTACATAAACCTTGTTGCTTCTATATATGAGAACAATGTAAAGAAAGAAAAAAAACAATTTATAGTATGAAATATTAAAATGAGGCAGTGGCAACCAAGGGATGACCAGTCTCCACTGACGGCGCCCGTTCACGAACATGACGCGTGCATCAGCACCATTCAGCTCAACCATTTTGAAGGGAACTGAATGATCCGATACACGCGCCACCATCAGCGAGACATTGGAGTGAGCATGACACACCCTCAACTGCCCCTGCTATTTCATGTCAAACAAGGAAACTATCTATTAACATAATGGTCCAGGGTTCTCACATTTACAGAACTTGAAATAAAAATTGCTTCTAAATTATATAAAACTATGAATATCAATCTGAAAATACAGAAAAAGAAAAGTTTATTCCAAACATAATATAAGATTATGCGGAATAGTATTATTATTAGACATAAAAGAGGGTGAGCATCTCTTCCAAATATAAAACCTAACTAGTGGAACCAAGCGGCTGAGGCTGTGGAGCAGGACCGGCATTTAGCCAAGCATTTTTATCAAGGATATAATCTTCCAGTTTATAATATGCCTGTCTACATAGAGTGCGTTTTATGCATGTTTTAAATTTTTTCTCATTCAGTTCGAGAATCTCACGTGGTATTTTATTATAAAACTTAATACAATATCCCATAAAAGAAGTGTGTACTTTAGCCAATCTGAATCGGGGTTGATCTAATTTATTCCTATTTCTAGTATTAAAATTATGCCTATCACTAATCTTATTAAAAAGATGAATATTTTTCCGAACATACATAATGTTTTCGTATATGTATTGACAAGGTACCGTCATGATGTTAATATCCTTAAACAGTTCCCTTAGGGAATCGCGCCGACCAAGATGGTATATGGCTCTGATGGCTCTTTTCTGCAGAATAAATATAGACTCGATGTCTGCAGCTCGTCCCCATAATAAGATACCGTAAGACATTATACTATGAAAGTAACTAAAATAAACCAGCCTCGCGGTATCTATATCAGTAAATTGACGGATTTTTCTGACAGCATATGCTGCTGAACTTAGCCGTCCTGCAAGAGATGTTAAATGAGGACCCCATTGTAGCTTTGAGTCAAGCGTGATCCCTAGGAAAACCGTGTCTTCGACGAATTCAAGTTTCTCTTTGTCCAATACTATGTCGCAAGTATTACTTTTGACATTCGGTAAAGCAAATCTGATGCACTTAGTTTTTTTCCCATTTAATACTAAATTATTCGCAGTGAACCAATTTTGGACCTGCTGTAGCGCATTATTTACGTCGTCAAGACTTGTAGAACGTCTATCTATCTTAAAAATTAAGGACGTATCGTCAGCAAATAACACCATCTTTGGTTGGTTTTTTAAAAGATGGAGTAAATCATTAATATACACTAAAAAGAGGAAAGGACCCAATATTGAGCCTTGTGGTACCCCCATTTTGACTTTTAAACCCCTTGAATTAACACCGTTTATTTGAACTTGCTGCTGTCTGTCATTTAAGTACGACTTCACTAAACTGAGAGCAAGATTACCTAGTCCGTAATGTTTTAGTTTTAGGAGCAAGGTTTCGTGATTTACGCAATCAAATGCCTTGGAGAGGTCACAAAAGATTCCTATGGCATCTTGCGCCTCTTCCCACGCTGTATATATGTGTTTTAACATTGTGACACCAGCGTCAGTCGTACAACGACCTTTGGTAAACCCATACTGTTGATCGTGTAAGATTTTATTGATGTTAAAATGAATGAGCATTTGATTGAGCATCACTTTTTCAAATACCTTGCTGAAAACCGGCAATACGGATACAGGTCTATAATTATTGGCATCTTTACTGTCACCGGATTTAAAAAGTGGTATAACCTTACTATATTTCATTATATCCGGAAAGACTCCTTGGTCTACACATAAATTGAATATTAAAGCCAAGTATGGTGCTATGGTCTCAATTATGGACGTGCACACTTTGACAGACATTCCCCATAAGTCTTCGGTCAATTTGATTTTGATTTGCCGGAAAGCTTTTATAACCGTCATAGGGTTGATATGTTTGAATTGGAATTCAACCGTACAACCTGGAACGTTTGCTCTTAATAAATTAAATGATACCTCGGGTGAAGAATTTAAAGCTTCAGTAGTTCTTGATGGTATTTCGGTGAAAAAATTTACAAATTCTTGAGCTACTTCTAAATTAGAGCTTATGGCACCATGTGCAGTCTCCAGTAAAAAATCAGTGTTTCGTACTTTATTCCTACTAGTTTCATTATTGATAACTTTCCAAACTGTCTTAATTTTATTATCTGCCGATTTGATCTTATTGCTAATGTACAGGGCTTTAGCTACTTTGCAAGTATTTCTGAAAACTTTAGAATATTTGTTTACATACATACTAAAGGTTTCTGTGTTAATGAAAGGCTTAAGGCCATATAACTCATATAGTCTTTCCCTACTTATCCTAATACCTTTAGTCGCCCAGTCACTAAATATAAACTTAGGGGAAGTATTTTTAGACTTCTTTTCAAAAGTTGTATTGAATTCCTTTAGTACTACTGAAAAGAAATTATCATAAAACTTATTTGCGTCCTCAATATTATGGCCTAGAACATTCAACTTATTTTGTAAGGTAACATTGAATCTAGCTAGTTTGCCTGTTGTAATTGGCCTATATTGTATTTGAATTTTTTGCAAGGCTGCTTTAAACTTAAATGTTACCAATTGTCCGCTATGATCCGACGGAAGGTAATTAACTATGGCTTTATCTAAATAATCACAATCGCAGAATACATTATCGATACAGGTTGAAGAAGTTGGTGTTACCCTAGTAGGTTCAGTAAAAACATTAGACAAATTAAATGATTTAAAAAGGCTTAAAAATCTGCTGCTATTTAAATTATTTTCTAAAATATTAATATTAAAATCTCCGCAAATAATCGCGGATTTGTTACCTGCTGCAAGTTTCGCAAGGATATCTTCCATAGTTGACTCAAATAAAGTAAAGTTTTGAGGGTTTGGGGGTCTGTACACGCACACTATAACATGCTTATCCAGCTCAACACAGGACAGTTCAATACAATGTTCCACTGACAAGCTGACAATGTCATTACGTTGCTTAAATTTTAAGCATTTTTTCACTAAGATGAGGGAACCACCGCGCAACATAGATTTGCGGTTAAAGCAACTGCCTACACTATAATTTTCATAACTAATTTGCATCTGGTAATCTTTCAACCAATGTTCACTAAAACATACAATGTCAAACATTGTTTTCTCTAAAAACATTTCTATTTCTAATATTTTGGAAGAGATACCTTGAATATTTTGATGAAATAATTTCAATGTATGCTGCTGACCCCCTTTTTGATATGTATCTAACTGAGAGCAAGAAGATACCTTAATGTCTGTAGGTATAACTAATCTGTTATTGGTAACTTCTGTTGTCTTATAAACTAGTTTAAATTAATATCAGGAGTTTGCCCTAAGACTTCAACATCATCACTTGGCAGTGAGATGGAACTACATGTGGCCTCCACGTTAACAAATAATTTTTCCATAGTGATACATGGAACCTCCTTCGTACAATTTTTAAAAGAATTTATAGCTATAGTGCTACAGTTATTTTGGCTCACCACCTGATTCTTAGTAATATTACTAAACATTGTGGATTTAATTACACAAGACTTCGACATACTACTTATGTCTGAATTAAAATAATAAGCTAATAGCCTAGCTATTGTGTGTCTAAAACTAATTGGCAGATACACAGTATCCCTGGTCGATTTTAAATCCCTGGTCGATTTTAAAATAATCCTAATTAGTAACATAGAGCTACAAAACAAAATCATGTATACTTTTAATAGCTAAAGCAAGAAATTGTCTAAAACTAGCCATCCAACAACCCAGCTTCCCGTGGTTGCAAATAAGATTGGTACACAAACCTTCCTCATAGCTTTTTCTACTAGTAAAACCCATATCAAATTCTGACTGTTTCTTTTTTTCTACAATTTCTATAGAAAAAAAACTTTTCTTATAGGGACACAAACAGTTCTATACTAAAAATATACAAAGTGTAATACTGTAAATCTTTAAATACTTGTCACATATGAATTAAAACAAAATTAATAAGAAAGAAATATCATCTCGTTTTTTTAATTTCAATTTTTATGAAATTTTCAGTCATGAGAAAGACTGGCTTTATTTTGTTTCATAGATGAAAGGAGTACACTCAGCTCTCTTTAAAGCAATTAATGACACTAATGAACCTACCAAATCTAGTTCATTTAGCATCATGACTCATGAGGATCAAGGTTTCAGTCACAGGTATAATATAATATCAGTTGCAACAAATCAAAAAAGAGAATGTAATGAACAACTTTTAATACCTACAATAACGTACTTATAAATAACTACAGTAACTAAACAAATCTTGTGGCTATTGCTAATAACTTGGTGTAGTCGGCTCCTTTGGAGTGTGTCTTCTCTTTGAGAATAGTGCGTAGTATTGTTGGGATGGGCACATGGATGCGGTTTCCCAGCGGAGTTCCATTATCATCTATTAGCACTACATTGTTGCTATCAAACTTAGGCACTTTGACACTTTGTGTCTGTTTCATACCCACTAAGATACCCTTTTTCTTCTGACCCTTGATAGCCACTAAAACTCTGTCACCAATGTACCCAACATCTGAAATATATAAATAACATTCAAAAATTTTACTCGCTTGTGGCATATTCTTAGAACTTACTAGTCAGACATAGGTTAGATTTGGACATTGCATACTAGCATTATAGGTACATCTCTCCTTAAAGTTACGGGGAATACAGGCGTAATGCTTTGTATTATAGTTGTTGTGCCATACCCACACCCAGGCTGCAATGTCCCCACATCCCATCCCGTCAAAAAAATCTAGCTTCAAAAACCTATTTTGAAATTAGATTTTTTTATGACGGGATAGTAGTAGTCAGGTCAGTGTAAGTGAGGAGTACGTACGTTTCTTATTATAGACGCAGATAACTTTAGGAGGTTTGCCTTCGGCCATGGCTCGCTTGCCGATCTCCGAGTTATCCACCACTCTTAGGCGACTCAGCAGGCGCACTTCATTCATACAGGCGGTGGTATGGAACCCTCGCGATAATTGTGCTGGGTTTAGCTTGCTTACCAAAGATTTAAACATTTTCTTTTAATGTTTGCGGAAAATAATCGTCTTTACCACTGAGAATTGAGGTTATTTTGATTGACACTGACTGTTAGTTTTGACTGTGACACACCGTGACATATAAATTGACGTTTTGAACACTCGTTCGAAAACTTATGGAAATGTATTTATTTAATACCAAAGGCATTTTCTACCAGTCGACTTTAGGGTGGTGCAGAGACAACATGGCTGGTGCAACTTCTAGAAAAACAAATAGAGAGGAAAAAATAAATTATAAGTACAAAGAAACATATACAAAGAAATAACGAATCCAACGAATTAACGCTGTGATGATTCTACCAAGTTCTTGTGAATGTGCTCGTGCCTTCACCTTAAGGGACGACCTACTTTTTGCCGTCCTGATGTTCAGAGGGAGGTCATTCCAAAGGAAAATCGCTTGAACAAAGAAAGAGGAGCGGATAAACCCAGAGCGGTGAGAGGGACATCGTAGAAGGCGATTATTGGTAGTGTTAAGATTTTTACTGTGGGCAAAACAAATTAATTGAATTTGTGAAGTTAGATAAGAGTCTCCCACGAAGGATTATTAAGACAAGAAAACAGACTATGTCATGGCCCTCAGCGCCGCTGACGAATGGGTAACCATTTTAATAGTGAGCGATGCGCGGATACATGATCATACTTACGGAGATTGAAGACAAATCGAATGCAATTATTTAGAAGGTGGTCAAGTTTATTGAGGAGATCTGCATTTAGGTCGTAGTAGCACACATCACAATAGTCAATCATGGGGGAAATTAAAGACTGTACTAGCATTGCCTTTATGTGAGCTGGGAGAAATATTTTGAGTCGATACAGGGACCGCAACGTTGCGGTAACTTTCCGACTGACACTCGTGACCTGCTTTCGCCAGTCAAGACAGGTGTCGACATGCAGACCAAATCCTTTACCTTGGAACCAAACGGAATGACTGTGTAGTTAAAGATTACGGGTGGTACATTTAAGCCATTCAGCTTTCTCAAGCTATGGGGACTTCCAACTATGATAGCATGACACTTTAAAGGGTTAACTGCCTGCCCGAATCGGTCTGACCAGCTCTTAACCAAACTCAAATCCCGGTTGAGTTCCTCGATCGCATCCGATAATTTGTCAACACCTGCCTCACCATAAAGCTGTAGATCGTACCTACATGTACATTCAGATTCAGATGTTGTACGTAAATGTACATTTAGAAACGAAATATTTTACAGACGTATTTTTCCCATTTGGCGTAGCTACTAAAGGTTTACATAGGTACAGTGTCGTAGCTAGGGTCCGAGCGCCCTTGCCAAGATTCGAATTTTGCGCCCCCAATTCTTATTTTTGCCTTACTCGCACGCTCTGTAGCCTAAACGACTAGATAGATTTCAACAAATGAGGTATCTTTGAATTCGCCTTAAATCAAAATAGCTGGAGGAAATAGAAATTATATCATCCAAGTTAACGAAATTGCGTGTTTTGCTTTTCTGTGACTTTCCAGTGGTGTTGTTAGGTGGGTGAAATGCAGAAAATATGTCACCAATTCTCAAAAAGTAACGCACCTGAGAAATAACGAAACTGATAAAATTAATAACGAAACTGATACTATAAAGGTGAGATCACACAATATGGTCAAGGCAAGACAAAAAACAAAACTAAAAGGCGTTTAATAAGACAGGTTTTAGGCCTTCACTTGAACATGGTATGCTTTATGTCAAATGTTCCGAAAGCACATTGTTTTTAAGCTTGACGTACGAGAAGTTTTTAATATTTAATTTCTGAGATATTCACTATNGTGTCAAAGAACATTCGGATCTAATGTGGCCAACTTAAAAAAAAATACGGATTCGTTCTAAAACTTAACGTACGTCTTTAAATTTCCCATAACGAATCCTGAGTAACGAAACATTTGTTTTTAGAGACAATACATTTGGAGTGAATAATACTATAAAAAGGGTGTATTATGAGAACCATATTAAATAATATAATATTTATTGATATGAAGAAACTTTTAAAATAAAAATTAAACAGGTAAGTTCATCAGAAAAAAAATAAAAATTAATGTAATGTGTAACGAAATGAAAAGGACACTAGTCAAATGTATGGGAATTATTTTAATCCATTTTTCAAAACCTATTAAGGATGTTTTTTTGCTATTACGAAGTTATAAATAAATGTTTACGATGTTGGTTATAAGGTATAATATTCAAAATAAATGTTTGTTGCACATTATTTAAACATGCAATTAACTCAATGCATTTTAAAACCATAGGACACAAACTAATTCAAAAGTTACAAGTTTTCTGCATTTCACCCAGGTGTGCCTCCACGCCTAACAATACCACTGGAAAGTCCACTAAAAAGTGTAAAATAAAAAACGTTTTTACAAAAAAATACAGCCGACTTCCAAATAGTTTTTTTTTATTTGTAAGTCGGTTGTATTTTTTTTTACTCATTGCACGTTTCCTTCGATATTCTTGAAAGTTCATCGCGAATATTTTGCGGTCTGTTAACGTATAAGTAGGTACTCTTGGTTTGAGAAAGCCTCTTTCAAAACTCGTATCGTTTAATTAAACGAGTGTAATTCATCTTTACGGTAAACATTTATCTTCAATTATTTTCAAAAAATAAATCAGCTGTTTCTGTATTTTATTTTGAAATAAAATGATTCCATAAAAGCTTTCCACATTTTTACTGCTACATCAATACATCGAAAACCTTATTTTTTAAGTCAGTTAATAAAAGGTGACGATTTTATGATGTAACGTTAAATTATAGTATTAAAAAAAATACTAAAAAGTGCCAACAAGTCACTTTTCAAACAGTCTGATGCTGTTGGTGGCATCAAACCTGTGATTAAACTAAACAAATACCACCGAATGTATCAGCGTATCGACTATAACTTGGGTCTCGGGACGTCTCGTGTCTCGAAGTCCCGGGACTTTTCATAATTTTAGGTGTCTCGAGTCCCGGGACTTTTGGGTCAAGACTCGAGACGAGACAAGATTGTCGAAATTGTTATGTAATCATTTTTATTTTCAAATAATTAAAGGAGCCTAGCGCCATCTGTTAGTTTAATTAATTATTACTTGGTCTACTACATACAGAACTACTGAGTACACAACACAATAAATGTGTTATAAACATCCAAGAAAATGTACCCGAGATTCTGAAAAAAAAAACAAGAGCAACATTAAAAAAGGAGTTTCAGTTGTTTGAAGCAACCTGAAACCGTACAGAAAGTTTGGAACTACTGTATAAAGCCTTAAACACAATTAAACCGACATCTGTTGAAAACTAGAGAGTGTTCTCCTTGTCCGGTGGCATTATTACAAAAATCCGAAACAGATTATCGGATAAAGCTGTTGACGCTCTGATTTTTTAAATCAGCAAAGAAGTCTAATTTGTGTTAGTTGATTATTTAAAAGACTGATTTGTGAGTCTCTTTTATAATAGTAATAATAAAATTTTATTTGCGGAGAGAAAGGATACAATTCAAGCTACATACTAAAGATTTTACATTTATGGTAAATTTTTGTGAATAATGACCCCGATGCTAGGAAAATCCTGTGTTATCAGGGCCATACGTTCGTCCAATTGGGGTTGTGATACAGAAAATTAGAGAAGCTAAAGAGTGTAAATGTGTCTATAATGAGTGGGTAAGCGCGTGTAAGTAAGGGTGTCTGTGGATATGAACCTAATATATTTATTTATTATTGGAACGAAGTTCCTTATCGCGCGTTGTGAAAGGGGGCTAGACGGAAAAAATTCATACGAAAAGTTGTAACGACACTTTTTTGATTGTCTTTTGTTTCTTTTATGTTTGAATTTCGAAGAAGAATGTGGTTTTAATTTCGAAATAAAGCGCCAAAATATAAGATACAAATATTATGATAAAAGTACGTAATTGATTAGACACTAATTTTTCCCGCGGCTCAGCTCCTTTTATTCTATCCTAGAAGATTTTATTGGAATATGATGATTTTTCGAAGACAAAAAACAGCCTCTTCATGACTGAGTTTTCTTAATCGAATCTGTATCTACAGTAGAACGGAACAAAGAATTTTACCGTTTATAATAATTATTAGTATTGACTATTTTGAAAAAAGAAGTCTCGTAACTTATATGTCATTGTAAGTAGGTACCTAAAAACTTCTCAGGTACACACAATCCAGAATAGAAAGTTGGTATTAATTTAAAATAGGTAAGTACTACAAACGAAATATTCGAAACAAAACAAAATTTTTGCATGATATCTGCTCTATTTTATGAACAAACAGTTTTAAAACTATGAAACGTATCAGTTATTTAGCGTAATAGATTTAATTGGCGATCGTTAAAACGCAAGAAATTGAAGCTGAAAACAATACATTAATTTTAAAACTTTTATATTTTTTTAGTTGTGAAATATTTTAATTGATTAAATAAGTACTAGCTATTTCATGCGGTTTCACTTCTCTATCAAGAAACAGAACAGGGATGGTGTTTTTTTCAAGGATAACAAGTAGGCTACGAGAATGAGTGCTATGAGTTATGACATAGCGATACTGAAGCTTTCAATCTACAGAAGAGTTGGTAATCCGATGAGTAGTTTAGATATTAAATGATAAATGATATTTATTTGGAACTTCGTTCCATCCGGGTGTCCCTTGACACCTCTCAAGTTCTTTTATTATTTGTATAAAGGTTTTATCAGTGCTTCTGTACTCTCGTAATCTAGGGTAAGAAAAAATTATTTTATTATTTTTTACAATTGTGAGTGTTTAGCGAATGTATGTAAAATTTTTGATGTATTTTATTGTAAATGAGGGCACTTAAGTAGGGGTAGTGACGTCTAGCTAGCGTGTTTTTGGTGTGGATTGTGGGGCAAGCTGGATTGGGTCTTCTTCTAACTGACGGGTTGTTTTTTTTACTGTATGGTGTAACATACATATTTCGAGCAGTCATGCGGAAACACGTGTCCCTTGTGTTTCCGCATGACTGCTCGAAATATGTATAGTTGCCGAACCGTTGGTGTAGCTCAACGCTAGCAGTCTGTACTAGGTGGGTTATGCAGATGACATAGCAATTTTAATCACGGGGAAATTTGAAGGCGTCTTATGCGATCTCATGAGGAAAGCTTTCAAAATAATCGAGAATTGGTGTGCAAATCACGATCAATCCCTCCAAAACAGAACTAATAATGTTTACTAACAAGAGAGTCCTCGGACTTCATAGACTTCCTAAACTTTTCATCATCGAACTAACACTTATAGAAGAAGTCAAGTAGGTACTTAGGAGTGATCCTTGATTGGAAATTGCTCTGGAATAAGCATCTTGACTACAAACTTAATAAAAGCACAATCGCATTCTACCAATGCAAAAGAATGCTAGGAAAAGCTTGGGGGCTATCTCCAAAGATCACGCTGTGGCTTTACACAGCCGTGATCAGTTTGGTGGACGAGGACTGAACTCACGACCACCGTCTCTAGGCTCCAGCCGTTCCAAAGGCTAGCCTGTTCCGCTATCACTGGCTGCATGAGAACAACCCCGACTATAGCAATGGACATAGCCCTTCAATTTTTTTTTTTTTTTTTTTTTTTTNGCTGCGTCGAAGGCAACGCCAACCCCATCTGCGTCCAAGGATGCGCTCACCAACACAACTCTGTTTGCAAGGCCTAGGGAAGCTCTCGTACATGGCGACTCAACGGCGGCTGCTGGCGTGGATGCGCCCACTAGGGCTGCGTCAGCGACAGTAGTCTCGGGGAGGGACCTAGCGAGTCTGACCGAAGCCCCACCGGCAGGGACACCCAACACGACCGGGATCGATATGTCGTCTCTTAGAGAAGCCATTCAATCTCCGGCCAAACAAACCTGGACCACCGTCTCCCGCAAGACATCGTCCTCCAAGAGGCGTCTGTCTGCATCGGTCAAGACTGCACAGCACGAAGTTGTGGCGGCCCCGGTGGTAGTGTCGGAAACAACGGCAAAACCAGCGGGCGCTACCGCGGCGACCAAGCGCAAGCGCAGCTTGAGACCGAGGGGACCAAAAAAACACAGAACCACCGACGGGGAACTTTCTGCTAGGGCGCAGAAGCGTGAGCGACCCGAGGATACCGTCACACCGACTGGGATAGGCAAGAAGAGCAAACCTGCTCGCTCCCACATGGTAGACGGTTCCCTGGTTAGCTACGCCGAAGCGGCCGCGTCGTACAGGAACAATGAACTGTGCGTCGCCGTCATGACCGAGCCTTTTGAGGACATGACGCAAGAACAAGCAGAGGGGATCCGTCTCAACATCGAAAAACAGATCCGGGCACTGCTTATGGCAGAGCCCGACCCCTCCAACCCAACTGAAAACACCGCGATCCACTTTCGAGGAAAGGCCCACTTCGCTGAAGGCGTTCTTAAAACCTGGTGTGAGGACGTTGCCACACTGGCCTGGCTCAAGCGGATCACCTCCAACATGCCGTCCCCGATATCAGGGACCAGTCTAACCGTTCGGCCCCAAGCCGAGATACCAAAGAAGGCGCTGTGTATGCTGTTCGTGCCGGAGAACACCGAGGACACTCCGGCACTACTCAAACTCCTTACCCGCCAAAACCCTAACCTCCTAATCAACACCTGGACCCTGACACACGAAAGGGTCAGACAAGAGCCCCCGGGTACCTGTCTTTTCTTCCGTGTGCCGGAGTCCATGGTCAAAACAATAAAAGACCAAGAAAGGCGCGTGTACTACCTCATGGGCAGCATCTACATCCGCATCTTGGAGGAGGGTGCGGCCAGTGAGGGGGTAACCGCGCCTTCAACAACAACAACAACAACAGCCCCCGTCGCGCCTGGACTGGAGCCTGGTCCGCCGCCGCCCGGGCGGTCCCCGTCGCCACACGCGATGGAGACCTTTGGGGAGGTGGAGGAGCGGGTTTCTTCCCCGGTCGAGATGGAGACGACCACTAACAACGAGGAACCAACACAGGATCCACCCTCGCCTGGGTTAACTTCAGACGAGGACTGCTTTCCTGCGGGGGAGGAGAGTGAGGACGATGACGGCAGCCTCTGCTCTTCTCCCGTGCGGGACAACTAAGATCCTGCAAACTAACCTCCAGCACAGCCAAACTGCGTCGGCTACCTTGCGCAGAGTGCTGGACAACCAACACGAAAAGACCATCGCCCTAATCCAAGAGCCGTGGATTAGGGGCGGCAGGATATGTGGTCTTGCAAACATCGGAGGTAAGTTGCTGCTAGATACCTCCGTAAGTAATCCACGAACCTGCATCCTTATCCCAAAACATGTACCTAACCTATTAATCAACGAATTCTGTTCAAGAGACCTGACAGCAACAAGGCTTTCCAGAATAGAACAGGATCTCCCGGACATCGTCCTCGCCTCGGCCTACCTGCCAGGCGACGAGGACGTGCCCCTACCAGAGCTCGCCTCGCTGGTGCAGTACTGCGAAAGGGAGAAACTGGAACTAATCATCGCAACCGATTCCAACGCGCATCACACTCTCTGGGGTAATGTCAAAACCAACAACCGAGGTGAGGCAATGCTTGACTTTATTCTTAGCAATAATCTTGTATTACTCAACAAAGGTTCTGAACCAACTTTTATTAATGCACGATCACAAACAATAATAGACCTAACGTTAGCAAGTATAGGTATCTCCAACTCCATTCAGGACTGGCATGTGTCCAACGAACTATCATGTTCGGACCACAGATGGATTCGATATACCATTAACTTCAACCTACCACAACCACAACCGAGGAGGATTCCTCGTAACACAGACAAATCCAAATTCAGCAGGCTAGTCAAGGCAGAGTTTGATAAATTACCCCTCCTTCCAGCTGAAATCCCTTTAACCAACTTAGATGAACACGTAAACAACCTTACATCAATCCTTCTAACAAGCTATGAACAGTCTTGCCCACTTACTGTACCAAGGCAGGGAGCAAGGCAATCCTGGTGGGGTCCAGAACTAGAAAGACACCGACACAGGCTGAGGAAGCTGTTCAACAGAGCCATGAACACACGGTCGCCAGGCGACTGGGACCGTTATACAACAATCCGTCGAACTTTTAAAAAACTAATACGCCTCAGAGGAAAGAAAGGCTGGAGGCGCTTTTGTACTAACATTGAAAATAGTAGCCAGGCAATGAGGGTCAAAACCTGTCTCGCCGCCGAGACAGATCTCTCAATAGGATGCCTCAAAAAATCAGACAACACCTACACAACTAACGATGCTGAAACTAGCGAATTACTTCTGACCACCCACTTCCCAGGCTGCCGCATTGCGACCCAACAGATCTGGGGACCGCATAGGGTAAGGTCCACGAGCTATCTAGACTGGGAGGTGGCATCAGAAGTAATAGACAAAGACAAAATAACATGGGCAATCAACACCTTCTTACCGTTCAAGGCAGCAGGGTTGGATGGTATCTTTCCGGCTCTGCTCAGATGGAGCGGAGACTCACTAGCTGAATACCTGGTCAAGGTATTCCGTGCCTGTCTAGCCCACCGCTACATCCCCTTGATATGGCGAGAAGTAAAAATAATTTTTATTCCGAAACCCGGTAGGAGCGATTACTCTCAGCCAAAATCCTTTAGACCCATCAGTCTCACCTCGTTTTTCCTGAAGACGCTAGAGAGGCTTGGGGACAGAAGGATTAGGGACCAAATTTCGCTACTTAAACCCTTACACCCAAATCAACACGCCTACTGTGCAGGCAAATCAACTGAATCCGCACTCCACTGCGTAGTCACACGCATAGGAAATGCTCTAAAAGCTAAAAACCCAACACTGGGCGCCTTCATTGACATTGAGGGTGCCTTTGACAAAACAAACTTCACCAGCATCGGCCAGGCACTGGCCGTGCACGGTGTGGCGCCAACACTCATAGAATGGATTCACAACATGTTAAAATACCGAGCTATTCAATTTACTGTGAACACCACCACACGAGGCATCGTAAGTAGAGGCTGCCCACAGGGTGGGGTGCTGTCACCACTACTGTGGAACCTAGTTGTTAATGAGCTCATCGCAGAGCTCAACGCTAGCAGTCTGTACTCGGTGGGTTATGCAGATGACATAGCAATTTTAATCACGGGGAAATTTGAAGGCGTCTTATGCGATCTCATGAGGAAAGCTTTCAAAATAATCGAGAATTGGTGTGCAAAACACGAATTATCGGTCAACCCCTCCAAAACAGAACTAATAATGTTTACTAACAAGAGAGTCCTCGGACCTCATAAACTTCCTAAACTTTTCAACATCGAACTAACACTCAAAGGAGAAGTCAAGTACTTGGGAGTGATCCTTGATAGCAAATTGCTCTGGAACAAGCATCTTGACTACAAACTTAATAAAAGCACAATCGCATTCTACCAATGCAAAAGAATGCTAGGAAAAACTTGGGGGATATCTCCAAAGATCACGCTGTGGCTTTACACAGCCGTGATCAGACCAATGCTGACTTATGGCGCCTTGGTTTGGTGGACGAGGACTGAGCTCACGACCACCGTCTCTAGGCTCCAGCGGTTCCAAAGGCTAGCCTGTTCCGCTATCACTGGCTGCATGAGGACAACCCCGACTACAGCATTGGAGATAGCCCTTCAATTAACTCCCCTTGACTTGTACATACAGCAGGAGGCAGCACTAGCAGCCATCAGGCTTATGCACTTAGGCATATGGGGTAAGAATCATACTAGCCCGCACGCAGGCATCCTGGACCGGGCGATTGAGTACCAACCTCTCATCGCTGCCCCGTGTGACAGAACACCAAATAAACCCATGTTCAACAAAAGCTACAACATACAAACAACAGAGGAAGAAAGGGATCAGTCAGGAGTTGATGAAGTACGCATCTACACAGATGGCTCAAAAACTCCAAAGGGTTCAGGGGCTGGCGTACATTCCCTTGACCTCAACATTAACTTCCACCTACCACTTGGCGAACACAGCTCGATATTCCAATGCGAGTGTGTCGCCCTAACACAAGCCGCAACAGCCGTAAATCACCTAGGGATACACAACTACGCAATCAGACTCGTGTCTGACAGCCTTGCCGTGCTCAAAGCCCTAGAAAACAAACAAACTAACAGCAAATTAATCTCTGAGTGTCACCTCGCCCTGGAGAGTATATCGCTGTCCAACAGAATCATACTCCAGTGGATCAAGGGGCACAGTGGATCCCTAGGCAATGACGCCGCAGACGAACTTGCAAAGAGAGGTTCCGAGATGGCAGTGCTAGGCCCGTACGTGGGTACGGGCCTAGCACTGCCATCTCGGAACCTCTCTAGAGGCTATCTCTAAGGGTAGGGGAAGGAGTGGTCCTTCCCTTACCTTTCTCAAAGTTTCGTACGTACATGTATTTGCCAGAGATCCACTGAACTGCATAACAACAAATGGTCACGGGCTACAGACTGCTGGCCGTCAAAAATGGCAATGCCGAGTGTACATCCACGACTAACAAAACAACGACTCAGCCTAAGTAGAATTAACCTCAGAACAATAATAGGGACAGTTACGGGCCCCCTCAACAAACATCTCTTTAACATAGGCGCCACAGACAGCCCACTCTGCAGAGGCTGCTTTGATGCCGAAGAAACAGCCGCCCATGTCATCTTGGAATGCGAGGCCGTGGCTACCCAACGTGAACAAATCTTCGGAACGGTGTGGTCGCTCCGCGAAGCCTGTGAAGCTCCCAGGAAACTTCTGCGCTTCTGGGCGGAGTTAGGCTGGCTAACGTAGCCAGGACACCTAAGTACAATGGACCGAATATGAGTCTAAGTGCGGAAAATGGAGTCCCTACTCTACTCTACTCTACTCTATCGTTGGTGTTTTAAAGTCAAAGTAAAGTTGCCGCGATGGGAATCTAAAGACCCTTTTAAGGATGACTTTGATTACAGCTCTTTGGGCTCGTTCCACTCGTATAATGTCGGTCTGCTCCTCCCCAGGCAGTTAGGCAATAGCTCAGTACTGACTCGGCGAGTGCCGAGTAGACAATCTAAAGGATTTCGGTGTTTGCCCTTAACTTCTTAAATAGATAGATCAGTTTACGTATGCGTGCGGACACTGTCTGTAGGTGTGATTTCCAGGACAAGGATCAAGGCATCTAATTGAAGGCCGAGATAACGTACGACGTGTGCTCTACTGACGACGAGGCATGTACAATGGGAGCGAGGGTCGGCACATTTGTGGGCTTTAAAAAGTATTGAGCCGTACTGTGGAAGGGTGGAGCTTCTTGTGTCGAAGGTGATGAAGTTTGTTTTCGTAAGGTTTAGTGTGAGACTTTTTTGCTCCAGCCATGACATCACTTTACCAAGTCCCAATCACGACCATAAGCCAGAATTGCCATGTCGTCCCAAAGGTTATTATTTTTGTGGATGGGAGAGATAGCTGACAGAGTTCGTTGACGTAGATTAGAAAAAGCAGAGGATTGAGCAAACTTCCTTGTAGGACTCCGACAACCACGGGACGTGATTCGCTAACGTATTCTCCTATCCTGACGCACTTGTTCCTATCAGTAAGGAAGTTTTTAAATAGGTCGCACTCCAATGGATTCAAGTTTTGAAAGAAGTAAAGGAATAGACACAGTATCGACCGCCTTCGAAAGGTCTAGGAAGATTCCTAGACATTTGAGTTTGTTGTCAATTTTGTCGACTACAAAATCTAGTAGGGATGTCACCGCGTCCTCCGTGGAAAATCCTCGTCTGAAACCGAATTGGTTATGGGAGATAGTTTTGTGTTTGTCAAGGAACTTGTTAAGGCGTTTGTACAGTATTCTTTCCAGAATTTTGGAGATTGTTGGAAGGACTGAGATTGGGCGGTAGTTCTTAACCACGTTTATGTCACCTGATTTGTATATTAGGTGAATTATGGCTTTTTTGAGAACGCTGGGAAATATACCGGTAGATATTGCTAGGTTGCAAATACGGGTAATGGGTGGAACCAAAATGTGGCTGGCGTCTTTTAACAATTTGGGTGGGATGCCATCCCAGCCCGTAGCACTGTCAATCCGGAGGTTGTTAATAATTGAGCTAACTTCTTCTTCATCTGTTTCCAGAAGAACCATTGAATCGCCTCTATTTTCTTTGTGATGTCGGAAATCTGCGGGGAATTTGGGTTTGCTGTATTGTTTGCAAGATTTATTCCTACATTTGCAAAGAACGTGTTGACGGACTTAGCTTTCGATAGTTAGTAGTTCGGTCGGGGCCGTGCGCACGCTTTTAGTGTCCGTCATGTTGCGGATGGTTTCCCACATTTTTTTAGGGTTGGATTTCACGTTGTGAAGTTCTATCTCTTCATATGCTGATTTTATCCTTTTAAATAAATTATTACAGAAATTGCGATATCGTAAGTAGGTTAATTTTAAAATCTGGTTTTTGGGCTCTTTATTAGTTTTATGGTGCATTCTGTCTCTATTACGTATGCATCTCAAGAGACCTGTGGTTATCTAAGGCTTTATAATTCTTACTTTACATGGAATTGTTCTAAAAACGGTATATTTAAATAGTATGGGGAAGATTATATTTAGGAATTAATTAGTGGCTTGGTTGGGATTGCAAAGTCTAATATAGAGAAGTTGCAGTTTTCGATATCAGAGATGGCGCTTGAAAGATTAAGGGAAGATTTATGGGCCTTGTTTTTAAAAGGTTGTGGTTTGTTATCTTCCAAAAAGTCGTCTGCGATTGATGTTTTTACAATTAAAGTCGTCGCCTTGTTACTGGTTTTTAGTAAGATATGATCTACACAGTTATGCAGACGAGTCGGAACAAGGTAGGCTGGGAGAAATCCGTGGGACGTAGTCATGTTTCAGTTAACGATTCATTCAGGAAAACGACTTAGGTACTTGGCGGACTTTTACGAAAAAAGGCAAATGATGAGAGTTAAGAGTGAGAACACACGCTGCAAGAGTAAGCAAAGCAAGCTCAAATGTTTTAGAACCCACCTTTTGTCAGTGATTTTCTTATCTCTCTTTATTAACCATTAATTCTGAAATATTCCCGAATTATTTACACCCTTGTACACATATAATACCTACTACGGGCAAAGGAAGCTAATTCATTGTAGCTTCCAGTCTAATAATAATAATATGTCCGCCTCTCAGAATGGATGTAGGAAGGGGTCCCGCGGCACTAAGGAGCTACTCCTCATAGACATGGCCATAAGCCAACAGGTTCGTCGATCCCGCAAGGATCTGTCGACATGTTGGATAGATTACAAGAAGGCCTATGATTTTGTGCCACATACATGGCTCATGAAGGTGTTGGAGTTGTACAAAATAGATGAAACTCTACGCACCTTCCTTGAGTCATGTATGAGGCAATGGAAAACAGTCTTTCGCTATCCAATGGTCTCGCATGTAAAGAAAGGGGAGATTATGGAATCTGAGGGAATTCAACTCTCGGATTCCATACAGATTAGATCCCTCAGCTCAACCGAAACCTACAAGTATTTGGCTATGTCGGAAGCGTTGGGCATTAACGGTACTGACATGAAGCAGTAGTAGACAGCCTTTTGTCGGGCGGAAATAAGGTGCGCGCCTTCAACGGCTGGGTCATGCCGGTATTAATGTACACTTTCGGCATACTCAAATGGACTCAAACCGAACTCGACGCCCTGGATAGGAGGGTCCGTACACTGCCGACCGTAAACCGGATGCATCACCCACGATCATCGGTGATGAGACTGTACATCCCGCGGAAGTGTGGAGGTCGAGGCTTTTTAAATGCTAAAACTCTCCACAACCGCGAGATGTGCAGTCTCAGAGAATATTTTCTCAAAGCCGATGTGGGTATGCACCGAGATGTGGTCGCAGTGGACAAGGGACTCACCCCGTTGTCCATAGCTAAAAAGAACTGGCGCAAACCTGTGATACTTACTACAGATGACCGCAAGGAGGTATGGAAAGGTAAGGAGCTCCACGGGCGCTTCTATCGGGCTCTTCATGGAACCGATGTAGATTTCTCAGCGTCCGTGGCCTGGTTACGTTTCGGTGATCTCTTCGGGGAAACCGAAGGTGTTGTCTGTGAGATTATAGACGAAGTTATCTTGACGAATAACTACCGGAGGCATATTATGAAGGACGGGACGGTGGACATGTGTCGGGCATGCCACCGTCCGGGTGAGTCCATCAGACATATTATCTCTGGTTGTTCCCGTCTGGCTAACAGCGAGTACTTGATTATCTATTAGCAACTTGCTCTTAAATACAATCTTGTAGAAACGGAAGTACCGTACTATAGGTATGTGTCTGACCCAGTTCTCGAAAATGGCAACTGCACGTTGTATTGGGATCGGTCTATCATGACTGACAGGACTATTGTTGCCAATACGCCTGACATAGTGGTGATGGACTGACTATGTAGAGTGTCGCGCAATGATTGTTGATATAGCAGTCCCGCATGACGAACCTCGTGAAGGCTGAGAAAGATAAACAAACTAAGTATCTTAACTTGGCTCGCGAGGTTGTCGACATGTGGGATGTGAACACAGCAGTCATTGTGCCGATAATCGTGACGGCCAATGGCATAATTTCTAAGAGCCTCGACCAACATCTGAGGAGGCTCTCGTTGGGCAGCTGGATCAAGGAAGAAACACTATGATCCAGAAAGCAGTACTCCTAGACACGGCGCGCATATTTAGGAAGTTCCTCTCTCAGGGGCCCTGACCACCGGTAGCTTGGACCCTGTTCCCGATACCGGTGGGCTACTATTTTTATATTTTAAATGTTTTTTTTTTTTAAATTATAAAGAATTATTTAAAAAATTATATATAAATAAATGGAATAATAATAATAATTCTATATTATCAGGCAACTAAGGCCCATAGATAAAATACGCAAATTAAACATACAAAAAAAACTAACTAATACATATCTTAAATAATCTTGCTTAACTTATAAACTAAGACACACGCAGTGACAGCGTCGAGTTACGCTGCGCGGTGTCGCGTAGCCTGCCGCGAAAACGTAGGTAGACTACACCCACTTTTTTTTTTTGATGTCGAGGGGTCTGTCAGACTCTTACTGACTAAAACGGTGTTCCATCTCCCACCTACGCCGGGGATTGCGGGAACGTATGCGACTTCCGCAATCCCCGGCTGGTGCCGGCCCGCGACAGCGGGCCACCTCGCGTCGACGGGGGGAGTGAGGTGTTTGACTCCCCCCGCTACGTCAAAGAGGGGCGCACGGGAACACCACGCGCCGCCACCTCGGGTCCGGATGAATGGGGGGCGACGGACATCCCCAAGTCCGCCACCCGTGGACCCAGTTAGGGGGGCCGGAAGAGGGCAGCGTATGCCCTCCTCCGACGCTCGATGCGCCTGCTGCGGGCCGGGAGAGCGGTTGTGATCTCCCTCTGCCTTTCCGCAGCCTCCTTCTGCGCGATAACTGTCTCGCAAAAGGAGACCACCGCGTCCCAAGACTCCTCACCGGCGACCATAGCNGGGGCGACGGACATCCCCAAGTCCGCCGCCCCTGGACCCAGTTAGGGGGGCCGGAAGAGGGCAGCGTATGCCCTCCTCCGACGCCCGATGCGCCTGCTGCGGGCAGGGAGAGCGGTTGTGATCTCCCTCTCCCTTTCCGCAGCCTCCTTCTGCGCGATAACTGTCTCGCAGAAGGAGACCACCGCGTCCCAGGACTCCTCACCGCCGACCATAGCATGGACTACGGCCGGCAGCGAGAGGTCACCGCCTACCACAGAGATGAGGGCACGGCGCGGCTCCTCCCAAGCTGCACACTCTGCAAGCGTATGCCGTGCCGTGTCCTCCCGACAGTCGACGCAGTGGTGGCATCGAGCGTCCGGCTCCCTGCCTATGCGACACAAGAACCTCCCGAAGCAGCCATGCCCCGAGAGGAGCTGCGTCGCACGAAACGACAGGGAGCCGTGCCTTCTCCCGAGCCAGAGGTCGAGCACTGGCCGGATGGCCTCGAGTGTTGTGACGCTGCTCCAACTTCTCGACCCTCAAGGTCCAGTTGGTCTTCACCTCCATGTACTCCACGATCTCCTCAACCTTCGTGGAGCGATGTAGTCGGGACACATAGAGCAATGTCGAAGGTATCGCTGGACGTAGCAGCATATTTGGTCCTGTCAGTCCAGCACCGCATTGATTGTAACAAGTTGGCTTCTTCTTCTTCTGTACTTTGGTGAAGCCATCCTCATCACACTCTTGCTTCACTGGACAGCGCTGTATCAGATTCCTCGAAAGGGTTACACAGCGACGGTTCTGCTTTCCCTCTTTCTGCTGCTTAGGATGTGACGCAGCTGGTTTGTTTGCGGCAGCAATTGCGACGCGAGTTAATCCGACGGGGACCCTTAATAAAGCTTCGGCTCTGAAAAAGGAACCTCTGTGGTATAAAATAAAAGAAATCGATTATTGTGCGGCGCCTTTTCAGTTTAGTTTTAATTGGCACTGCTTCGCTACCAGAATAGTCTTGCATGCCGTATCAATAGACAAAATAATTTCCCTACCTACCTACCTATCCGAAGATGTATGGAAATTTTCCAGCTCACCTTGCTCGCTCTTGCATGGTCGATATGCTGATATATTCGGTGGTATTTGCTTAGTTCAATCACAGGTTTGGTGCCACTAACAGCATCAGACTATTTGAAAAGTGATTGTTGGCACTTTTTAGTTGTTTTTTGCGACCGAGACCAGTTATTTTTTTAAAACTACAATTTGGTGTTACATTATAAAATCGTCACTTCGAGGCTTTTAAAAACTGCCTTAAAAAAAAGAGGTTTTTGATGTATAGGGTTTCCGCGAATGTCTTTTCAAATTTAAAATGCAGTTGTAAAAATGTGGAAAGCTTTTACGGAATTGTTTTTATTTCAAAATAAAATACAGAAACGCGGATTTATTTTTTGAAAATAATTGAAGTTAAATGCGAAGACGAATACTTACACTCGTTTAAACGACACGAGTTTTGTATGAGACTTTCTCAAAACAAGAGTATACGTTAACAGACTGCGAAATATTCGCGACGAAGTTTCAAGAATATCGCAGGAGACGTTGTTTACCGCGAAGACAATCGTTTAAACGAAACACCCCATTTACTTTTTTGCACGCTTTTTGCATCTCTCGTATTTGCGGTAAACATTTAACTTCAATTATTTTCAATATATTAATCCTCATTTCTGATTTTTATTCTGAAATAAAAACAATAACAAAACCTTTCAAGTTTATTACTAGGTACTACATTTTAAAGTTGGAAATTCTTTCGCGAACACCTTCTATGTAATAATATCATGTCAATACCTCATATGATTATGTGAGAAAAACACCTTCTATGTAATAATATTATTTCAATACCTCATAGAATATGATTATGTCAGGAAAAAAAAACGACTTCACTTACGTAACGGCGGCTGCCATTTTATTTACCCTTTTCAAAGTTCATATTACCTATGAAATTACGGCACTTAAGGTGAATCCAAAGATACCTCATTTGTCGAAATCTATCCAGTCGTTTAGGCTACAGAGCGTGCCATAGAAAAATAACATTACCCTCCTTCTGGGGCAGTAAAGCAAAAATAAGAATTGGAGGCACAAAATTCAAATCTTGCCGAGGGCGCTCAGGACCCTAGCTACGACACTGTATATAAGTCGTATCTACGTAACGCCTGAGAGAAGTTCATAGCAAAAGCCTGCAAATACAAATTTGTTTTAAAAACATTATTAGGATAAATAAACATTAAATAATTTGAATTTAGGACATACGTTTATTGGAAACGGTTTTAAGTCTTTTGTATATTATTGATTGTAATATTTATGACTAACAAATTTAGGGCATATTGTATTTAGGGGTTTTATGGCATGTGATATTATGTGACATTAAATTCGGGCAAATGATGATTACTTACTACAAAAAAAAATATGGCACTTTAGTTTATGGATAAAAAAGTTAGGGAACACAATAGAGAACCCATTAGATCACATGAAATTAGGTTATGCGTTTTAATTGCATATGAAAATTATATCATGTGAACTTTATTTCAAGTGATATTATACTATCTGTCATGCATTACACACAGATTCGACATTCGACGAGAGATTATAAATGCAGTCCCAGGGAATTTGATGGGACTTTATTTATTTATTTATTACACACACGTTTCCTTTGCCATTACAGATTACATCTAATGCGACAAAGTAACTTACAAAAAACTTTCTTAACTACATCTTACACGCTACACAGTACGTGGCCCTTGTGAACTCACCCAGTGTACAGGTGAATAAGTCTAATGCATCCGCCACCGTGTTGAGAGTGCGCAGCGCACGAGTCAGCGGTGCGCGCCCCAGCAGGTTAGTGCGCGCCCGTGGCACCACCAGTAGCAGCGGCCTGCGCCGCCGCTCCACGTACCTATCCGGTATACAAAACCCTATTTCTGATAGTATACCTGAGTTTTGTATACTGCCTCTAAGAACTTTAAAAAGATACGTTGCCAGTGCCACTTCACGTCTGATTTCTAATTTATAGTAGCCCACCATACCGAGACAGAACAAGGTAGGATACAGTAATGGGTATCCCGGGTATATCCCATACAGCTTTAAATACATAAATCGAATGAATTTGTTCTGTATCCGTTCGAGCATATTTTTGTATTTTATTTCACTCGGGCTCCAGACGGCCGCATTATATTCCAGATGACTCTTCACAAGAGCCTCGTACAAAGCCCTCAATGCATTGATGTTCGTGAAGTCATTTGCCTGACGCAGCACAAATCCCAGATTCCTGTACGCCTTTTTACAAACGTGTACCACGTGTTTGCGAAAGTGTAAATCACTGGTGAAATGAATGCCTAAATCCTTTACCTCCGTGACACGCTGCAGCGGCTCCCCATCCATGCAGTACTGGTGGTGTTGTGGGCTTCGTGTGCGTGTGAATGAAATCACCGAGCACTTTGATACATTAAAGTATAGCTTATTGCAGTGACTCCATTCATTAACCCTATCCAAGTCGTGCTGCAGCATGTCACGATCCGCAGTGTCTTTTATGACTGTAGACAACTTAAGGTCGTCAGCAAATAGCAGGCATGTTGACCTGACTACTTGTGGTAAATCATTTACCACAATAATAAATAGTAAGGGTCCCAAATTCGTACCTTGACTAACGCCCGATCTGGTGTAGTAGGCTCCGAGAAATGTCCGCCACAGTCCACATACTGACTTTTAACATTCTTTGTAAAGAACTTTCATTCATTTGACACATTTACCACTTAAACCTATTCAGCCCGCACTCGGCTGAACGCTGACTTTTTTATAAGTGCACAGTGCTTATTGTACCTTAAGTAATATATAATTATGTCACCGGAAAATTGCTAACGCCGTAAGATTGTAAAATATATTTAAAAAAAATAGTTAGTTTAACACTATATTTTACAATCTTACGGCGTTTGCCAATTTGCCGGTGATATATATAAAACGATTTTTTTCCTAGAATATCGAGAAATTATAATCTAACAAAGATTTATTACAATCTTACGGATTCTGCAATTTGCCGGTGACATATAGGTATATTCTTTTCTATCCTGCTTGAACCTGTAATTGGCTCTATGTCTTCTAAACTATAGAGGAAATATTTATTTGTTTGTTTGTTTGTTACGATTTGGCTCAAAAACTACTCACAAATGTTTGGATTTTTCGAAAATAAAACCCCTAAAGGGGCGAAAAGGGGCGATGCAGTTTTTAGAGGTGAACATTATTGCTTGCTTCAATTTACTTGGAAATTTGTATGAAAAAACTAAAGATCTAACAATTCTTGCATTATCAAACCCTGACGGTGTGAACGGGGTGAATAGTTGCGCTGATCCTAAGACCACATAATCAGCAGCAGAAATGGTTGGGTAATTAATGAAAATTGTTGTGCTTAATTTTCTAAAACTAACCTTTAAAAGAGGTTAGAGGGGGCGATGAAGTGCAGGCGCAGTGCTAATTGTTATCCATGTTATAGCAGCTGGTTCTCCTATGATTAAATAGATTAAATAAATATTCCCTCAAATCGACGTGGGCATACCTTCGTCGATTTGAGGGAATAATAATTATCGACAAGTGGTAGAGGTGATCAAGGGCCTCCCTCTGCTTTCCTTGGCTAATGAGAACGGGTGCAAACTGTTATGCTTGACACTAACGATGAGAGTCCTATTCTGCAACCTGTCTGAAGTTTAGGAGCTCCTGAAGTTCCTTAAGTAATTTCGCTGACTCTTTTTCCAGGCCCTACAAGGCCTCAGACCATTAGTCACGGAAACACAGCCAGTCTGCGACGCTACAATTAGCTATTAGCGGTGATTTGATGAGGAAACTGAAGGCATTTGGCCTGCCGTGCCACCCTATCTTTACGCCACTGTAGATGAGACTTACAAAACCCTGTTCCTATCATATTACAAAATAAACTTTTGTACACCCATCTTCTCAGTCAAAATCATCACTTTCTTGTTTAATGAGGCTGTTAACTTTAGTCTTCTGATAAATAAATTTGCTCCATTTTCGGTTTAGATAATTAAGGAATTTCCAAATCTGCGTTAGGTACCTCTCTAAGTACACCGCTCCGACAGAAAGCAGCATCCTTTCTAAATAATCATCTCAAACGAGCCCTCAGTGCGCAACACGTCTAGTTTTTGCAATCTTCGGAGTAGGATTCAATTACATTTTTTTTATTTGGTTGAATCAAAGGAGTATTGATTACACAATCGTGCTGAGCAGCGCGGGCGCGGGCGGGGCTGCGTATTGATTGAGCGTCGTTAGGGCTCCGCGGCTCCTCGGCGCTCGGTTACCGAGCTCGCGTCAATGATTAAAGGCGGTAACTCAATAAGGAGCGGATTGCGGCGGTTATCGGAAACAAAACAAAAGAGTGCGGGCTCGATTTACGTCATTAGGGGCGCGGCGGGACGCGACACCTCGACTCAATGCTTTTAAAGATGTTTAAGTTCCTTTATCGCGCTTATAATGGTTCGTTTTCGCGTCCGTATCCGCCGCCATTGTGCCGCTGTCCAAACACCCGCACAGCACCTCTCTCGCGGTTGTTCGTTTGTTTAGCTGATGGCTCGCTGCCTACATGCCTGTCACTGCCTTTTATTGGGACAATACAACGTTTTTAGTGGAACTATTAGTGGATTATTGCTCAATGTTTTGGGTATCTCATGTCGTATTGTATTCTTACCGTTGTGGTAGACATATCAATTTTTAATAGAAAGAAAAAGACATTTGTAGACCGTATGGCTCGATTAATAAATGTATTGTGTGACTTCTTTCGCATTCCGGCAGTGCGTGGGTAGGTATGTTTGACAACTTGTGTAAGGTATGGTTGGTGGCTACGTCACAAGCAGGTGCATATATCTCCTAGTATATATAACGATGCGACTGCACGGCAGCTACTCGGCAGGCTGACTCGCACGCTAGCTCGCACTGTGTAAACTAGTCATAATTGCCAGTTGGTAGTCTGTTCAGTTCTTGTCCTAAGGATAGCCGGGAATTCTAGCCTTAGGTCATTCGAAACGAATACAAAGAGTCGAGAAATCAAGAAATTGAGAAATTGATTGTACCTGCATTATGATCATTGACACGGCACTAAAAATTGTCAAAGGTAACAAACACCACTTCTTTTGAGTAGGTACCATGAAAAGGGATAACGAGACAGCAGCTGCTGTTTGGAGGTAACTAATGCCGATGCTGTTACCAACTAAACGTTGAAATTATGCACAGATATTCTCCTTATGTTACATGTCACCTGCTAACTGCAAACTACGTAAGATAACAACATTTCTTGAGAGAATGTAAACTCTCGATAAATTGTGAAATGAACATTTGTTCTGCAATTATACGAATCAAAATCTTCTCTAAAATCTCTGTGCGTTCCGAGAAATTGTGGGCTGACATAAACTGGCGACCAATCAGCTCTCTGGTCTACAATGTATCTGTTTTGGTGTGATAGTTAAATTGGAAACTTGGCCCCTCATTGGTCTTTGTTTTCTCTGAAGAGAACACTGACAGCGAAAACGGATGTGCCACTCTGAACTACGATAACTTCGGTTATTTGAAAAAGTTATTCCTTTAAAAATCAATTATTAAATGGTTTTATTGTTTTTTTTTAACTAAGAATTAAACCGTTTTTATTTGAAATCTGAGAAAAGCGTTAAACGTCCTCAAATAAGCGACCAAATCATCTCTCTCTCTGGACCGGTCTCGACGGCACCTTCCATTTTCAGGAACCCACTGCATGGAGACTCTTGCCCAGCGGTCTGAACACACTGACCGCATACACATGCTGCTCACGTGTTCCGCCCAATTCCACTTGAGCCTGGCATCTTTTTGCCTATGTCTATCATGTTCGTTCTTCTTACACTCAGAATGCTGCGCTACGTAGGTTACCAGCTACCTGGACTAATCACAGCGAAACTTTGTAATTCGTTGAGTGCCCACCGACCAGGTTTGAGCACCGTGTTAGATTAGCTTGGGCAGGATACACATATCGAGAAGTGGGCCACGCTGGATGGGTCGCGAAAGTCATGCGTAGCAGTTCTTGCGGCCCACCCATCAAGGCGAAAGTAGGTGCACAGGTGAAGTTTTTAGTGGGTGCAAGCTCCACATAACAACATCGTCTCCTCGGACGGCGTGGCGTGCGTAAGGCATATTGTTCGCTCCATACTCCCGGGATAAAGAGTATAAACATTTTTTGTTATTCCAGACTTTAACCTACTTCTGTGCCAAATTTCATTAAGATCCGTTCAGTCGTTCTGACCTGATTGAGTAACGAACAGCCATCCATCCATCCGAACTGTCGCACTTGTAACATTAGTATAGATCACTTAACTTTCTGAATACCGGTTAATCTGTACTAGCTTATTTTTACCATCTTCAAGATAAGCTGTATACAGAAGCTGCTGTTTCATAAATAAAAAGGTTCTCATACATTTTTTTTTTTTAAGGATGGGAAATCATCAAATGACTTCTTCCGCTCTGGGTGGAGCGGAAGGGCGTGTCAGACTCTAACCGACTAAAACCCATCCGAGTTCCTTCTAAAGCCTTTTGCGTTCCAGGGCCGCGGTGACTTCGTCGAACAGATTCTGCAAAGGTTCTTAGACATGGTGCGGTGAACTCGGCCGGTCGCGGTGATGGGCTAGTTGCTAAATCTATAATAAACAGTGAAATAAAGATAATAAACCGATTAGTTATCAGTGAATGCCTTTAAGAACAGAGAGCTATATTATTAGCAGACGGTTCTCTCTTATCAAAAGTTTTATTTTAATAGGTAGGTAAGTCCTACGAATGTAAACGTTTTCTGTCGTTCCATTCGCCGAGCCAGAGCCTGTCGGAGTGCCGACGGGTGCCCACGGGTGCCGACGGGTGCCCACGGGTGCCGACGGGTGCCACCACCATTTCCAGAACTTCAGGACGCGTGCCTTCTCTCCGTCTTTATTTAATGAAATGCTATTACAACAAATTACGGAAACAGACGGATGGCAATGTTATTCATTAAATAAATTGTGGAAGAACCTTCATTAGTTGTACTTTATCTCTGTTCGTATGTATGTAGCGCATCTGTTATCCAGCAAATAGCTGTTTGTTGAACCAGTTAAGTGGGCACTCATGAGACACGGTAATCGTTGTTAATAATGTACAGGTAAGTAACACTCGGGGCACAGAGTCACAAGCCGCCTATTGTACATAGAAGTAGCTGTCGCCTGCGAGGCCGGGACTTCGCCGGCGACAAACTCGTAAAATAGTACAAATAGGATTTCCTTTTATTTTTCTGAAGTAGCAAATTAATTTTTCTAAAGTGGGTAAAAACAAAAATAGCTTAAGTTATCCCCTATAACATCAGATCTGCATCTGCCAGTCAAAATTCGGATCGTTTCGGAGATGAGCCGGTACAAACAGACAGAAAAACAATGTTATTTTCTTATTATAACTGAGTATTCTTCATTTGCATTTAGTTTAATTAAATCTGTTTTGATATTACAAACAGACACTTCAATAATTTTTTTTTGTATAGATGTTACACCCGGACGTGCCGACCACGACCACTCTGCCAAGAGTGACAACGAAGAAGAAGAGAAGTATCGGATACACTTTAATACAGCCAAAAAAATCGGAGAGGTGGAGTGAAATAAACATATTTTGTTCCTGTGATTTTCTTAAAATTAATAACATAATATTGAACAGTCACGTGGTAGAATGTAGCAGGCCCCAATCGATCGCGGGGCCCTGGGCACCTGCATTCAGTGCCCAGTTGAAAATGGGCCTGACCCTTTCTACCTAGTCTTGAAATGATACAGTTTAGGTAATTTACGTACCCAAAGACGAATAAGGACTATTTTTTCAGTGACAGTTACACGAGAGTCAGACTTAAATGTTTTGTTCTTACTCCTTCGCTGGTCTGTTGATTAATTCCTCTCTTGAAGTGTCACCTGGTCTGCTGTTTTCCAGGTGGACGCCACTCCCGCTGTTGATTACTGTGTTGGACTTGACCAACAATAATCTGTTCTTAGGTGTTCCCAGTTTAGGTTGGCACCTTTATTTTTCACTACCTATAGATGTGCACTTGAGGCTCGCGAGTTACAAATACTCACTGTATTTGTAACTCGCGAGCCTTATGAGGAATATCCGAGATAGATATCATGGATTTTCAACTGAACTGTGATGAGATAGCTTTAATGTGTATGATTTCAAAGCAAACTTTGCGACCAAGAACTTTCCTCGCCTTGATAAAAGCATTGAATCCTACTTTATTAAGTATAAAGTTTTATAGTGCTTATGGGCATTTAGGATTTTTAAGTCCATTGAATAACTTGGGTAAACTAACTAGTATACATAGGTACCTACTGACATTTAAATTTTCTGAATATTAATGATGATTGAGTCGAATAACCTACCTGGTGAATGTGAATTAAAAAAAGTAACACTTAACGTCAAAAATATTTGATATTAGTTAACACAAATGCATGCCATGTTCCGTCACCCATCTAAGCCAGGCAGGGTGACCTCCACACGTCCACCTGCATACACTCTTAAGCACTAAGAGTAAGCGTACTGAGACACAATTGACATTTCGCTAATTAATGAACCCCGCGTGTCGGCTGGCGGCGCGCGGCAGCGGGTGAGAGGTGAGACGTGAGAGCGTGTTGTTGTCCCCACGTCCACGTCACCATGATTTTTTTGCGGCCATATTGAAAGAGGTGGCGAATCAAATAATGGAGAAATAATTTAATCAACACGCCCTCGCGGCCGATTCGATTCTAAGTAGTGGTGTTAGGGTGTAATGTCGCGTGGAGAGTCGCGGAGGGTGGTGAAAAAAGTGCGGCGCGTCGTGTGTGCAGCCGCCTTAATAGCCTCCCGACAAGCCTCGCACCCCCGCGCTGCGCCCCCTCGCACACCCGCGGGGTGCGCCAATTCTTTGCTGTCGCAATTTGAAATGAAATTGCATAATTCGCACACGCAGCACTGCGTCGCTCCGCATCGCTCCGCTCCGCACCGCACCGCACTGCCTCCGACGGCAGCGACAAGATTTTTGCGCCTAATGAAGTCCTTTTGAGTTCCATTTAGGATCCGACGAGGCGATTTGCATGAATTTATGGTTTGTTGTGAGGAAATTACATCATTCATCGTGAAACATATTTTATTATTCATTACTGCATTGAAATCTGAGGTATAGGACTAAGGCGAATAGAAAGCAGGAGTAGCGATAGGACTTTGAACACGTAAGAAAAAGTCTGGACTGGACATTGTTGTCATAATATATCAAGAGATCCATGGAGCGCAGGAGACGCACCGCAGAACTCGGGTCCTACGCCCAAATGTTCAGGAGGAGTAAACATCTTAAGCATCTTCCGGAACATTTTAATGCGCCGCACGTTACCTATCACCACTCAGGCTTGATTCGTAGAAAAGCCTAGTTAGTAATTAAGTAGGTACCTGTCTGCAAGTGCATGAAGTCTAAACATATAAATGTTTGAAGCACTTCCGACTCTTGACTGACAGCAATAAAGACTCAAGTACAGTATACAATACAGGGTTACTGGTAACTCGACGTATCCTTGCATAACAATTAAGCACCCGAAGAAGCCTAGCCGAAAACAGACGGGTGATTACTGAGACTTGAAACTTGCAACTTAGAACTTGGCCACTTGAAAACTTGCAACTTGGTCGCCAAACCTTTTTTTTTTATTTTTATTGAGTACCTATAGGAAATCATCAAATGACTTCTTCCGCTCTGGGTGGAGCGGAAGGGCGTGTCAGACTCTTACTGACCAAAACCCATCCGTGTTCCTTCTATAGCCCTTTGCGTTCCAGGGTCGCGGTGACCGCTTCCCAAGCCTCCCCGCTCCGGATCATGGATTTAACCAGAGCCGGACGCGAGAGGTCACCGCCGCCGATCCCCTTGACGAGGACACGGCGGTGCTCCGCCCTAGCAGGGCAGACCTCCACCGTATGCTCCACCGTGTCCTCTGGGCGATCCTCACAGTGCTGGCACCCGGGCGTGTGCTCCCGCTGAATCCGAATGGTCGCCAAACCTAGATGCTAACGTAGCATGACGACAGTTTCATCGTAGTCGTAGTTTAGCCGTAGCACCGTAGTAGCTTTGATGTAGCAGCGTCGTAGCTTAGACGTAGTATACCGGAGCGGCGTTGTAAATTTATTTACAAACACGACCCTAATGGTCGTGTTTGTAAATAAATGAATGTTGGTAAAAAGTAAGTACAGAACGCCGCCCGCTAGCATTACCAGTTCAGTTTTGTTTGTATTTATATGGTCTGTGTGACCGCCGCCGCCGGTTGATGAGTAAACCTCCGCTCCTGACCTGTCAGAAGACCACATGCAGAGTTCACATGACACATGACACATGCCAACAAGCTCATAAACAAAATAAAGATAACGACAGTGTTCGGATGTTTTCTATCAATAGGTTTAATTGGGTTTGAATTTTGCTAGGGAATCGTCTCCTACGCTACAAAGAAACAACGGTACCTAGGTACAGGTAACAAAGAACTTTTGTTTGTTGTGTTGTAAGTGAATTTTATTTGCAAGAAATGTGGTAAAAAGAAGTTGCATACATTTTGGTGCAAGACATATTCCGCATTCCATTGGGACTCGCACAAAACAAACAAAAAATTAAATGAAATTAAAACTAACAGTTTGCAAATATTTATACATACATTGTAGCTTCCTAAATCACGGGCAACTAAGTTCGCAATGCTGTTTACACATATCATCAATAAAATTTATCAAAACAACAAATCAAGAATACTTTAAAAAACAACATCACCATATAACATAAAGTAGGTAGGTAGTTAGTTACTAACAGTAGGTAGGTAGGTAGGTATTTACTAGAGGCGGCTTGCGCACTGGCCGGATCCGGTCCGTCCTGGTCCGTGGGACCTGGAGGCGAAAGTGCTCGCGTCACTGCACAGGTGGCGCGAGGACGGGCGGGGGCGCGGCGAGCGACTGACGCAGCGACACTTGGAGTTGCGTCGGTCGCAGCTGCGCGAGGTCCTGGTGGCGGAATGGCGGGACAGGCTTTCGAGCCCTTCCGCCGGCCTCATCACCATCGAGACCATCCGGCCAGTGCTCGATCTCTGGCTCGGGAGAAGGCACGGCTCCCTGTCGTTTCGTGCGACGCAGGTCCTCTCGGGGCATGGCTGCTTAGGGAGGTTCTTGTGTCGCATAGGCAGGGAGCCGGACGCTCGATGTCACCACTGCGTCGACTGTCGGGAGGACACAGTGTGCCGTTTGTTTGGAGAACAAATGATCATGCTCATCACACAAAGATTTGTTCTGGGTGGGAATCGAACCCACGACCTCCGTTTTAGCAGTCAGGGTCACTAATCACTCGACCAACAGGCCAGTCATTCTTCCGTTACTGAGTGACTGAGTGTCTTACAGACAACGCATAGCCGAAACTACTGGTCGTAGAAAGCTGAAATTTGGCATGTAGCCCTTGCACTCCGTAGAAATTCTTACGGGAACGGGATATGCGCGTACGAAGTCGCGGGCAAAATTAGTATATTTTATAGATATGGCGTTCTTTGGATATGGCATAGGTGCAAACGCTGGGTATACTATTGTCTACGCCTGTCCATGCCCTCATCCTTTCAGGGAAGATACGCGTGTTTTATTAACGTGAAAACGTTTTTAACTGCCGATAGAAGTGAAAACTAAGTAACTTGAGAACTGTATCGTCAAGCTATTAGATTATTATTTTTGAATTTGGAAAGCGTTCGGTGACGATGACGCGAGTTCCATGATTTTTGTTCTCCCAAAAAGTGCTCAAAGAAGTTTTCACTACAAAATCAATGCTCCAAGGGGTAGCCTAGACCTCCCGCGTGTCAGCACTGTGAGGATCGCCCGGCGGACACCGTGGAGCACACGGTGAAGGTCTGCACTGCTTGGGCGGAGCACCGCCGTGTTCTCGTCGCGGCGACCTCTTGCGTCCGGCCCTAGTTAAATACATGGTCCGGAGCGGGGAGGCTTGGGAAGCGGTCACCTCTTTCTGCGAAGCATTAATGCTAGAGAAGGAGGAGGTGGGCCGCGCGAGGGAGAGACAAGGCCTTCGCCCCAATCGCCGCTACAGAAGAGGACGCCCCAGGCGTCGGGAGTCGCAGGGCGATCCCAGGCCACCGTAGGCGCGGGCCTGCGGACGGCGAGCGTCGGGTGGCTCGCTGTCCGATCACCACTAGGCCCGGGTCGATGGCGCGTTGTGTTTCACGCGCGCCTCAAAGAGATGTCAGCATAGGAGATGGGGGATTCGAAAGAGTCACCGCGGCCCTGGAATGCAAAGGGCTTTAGAAGGAACACGGATGAGTTTTAGTGAGTCAGAGTCTGACACGCCCTTCCGCTCCACCTAGAGCGAAAGAAGTCATTTGATGATTTCCCATGCTTAAAGGGGTAAAAAGGGGTAGCCTAGGCCTTGAGAGCGATTTTATATTAGTTTTAGCTTGATTCCTCCATGTGTTCCATAAACAAAGGGTCTTGACAGACGGACAGACAGACAGACAGACAACAAAGTGATCTTATAAGGTTTTTGCCGACTGAGGTACCCCAAGCGCTGGCTTTTACCTCGAACAGAAGATTAGCATTGCCTTACAACGTGGCAATGCCGCCAGTCTTTTGGGCTTACTTCCAGTCGATAGCGATGCGGACGAAGTTTTTGACGCCATATTTTGGTTAGGAGTTTTTATTTTAATTCTAAGTGTAAATAGTTAGATTAGTATTTAAAATATGAAATCCTCATTTGAATAAATACACCGATATTCCACCTAAGATCTTCATAATTTTAATTTGTAATTCATTTCTCAAGGTTATCTAAAGGCTTATGTAATGTCCGCCTACTTGACAATAATGCAAGCCAGGATTGTTTCCTGACGACGCGGCAACGGCACTACTCAACAATGAATAGCAGAGATTCGAAGCAATTAAAGCACATGTACTTTAATTAATAAGTTATAATTAGGTATCTGGTTAGGTCAGCGTTTGAAGATGGAGCTCCGGGCTACATTATAATGTGACTCTATAAGCTCTTCGCGACTCTATAAGCCTTTCGAGTTCAGGCTCCTTTGGTTCGTAAGATTTTGTGATGGAGTCGTAGAGCGGCCATAGGAACTCTGTTATAAAACGATGAAATCTTAGGTACTTATTGAGTTTTGGCTCCCTTAATTCGAGGTGATATGTACTCTGGTTCTTGATAAGTAGTAGTATTCAGTGTCTAATGAGACGGAAAGACGTGAAGAAGAATAAGAGGGGAAACAAAGAAGTCGAAAAGTGGAGTCCTGGCTCGAACTGTAGATCCGGAAAGTTGCTTTAGAATATGCAAAATAAATAAGCTAAGACATAAGACATTCATTTATTTGTAGAAACATGAGTTATGCATGCATACAAGGAATGCAGGTTGTTCATAAACAAAAAAGATTCGTCATGTTCGGCCTTTGTGGCATACAAATATATAGGTAAGAAAAGTCATTCATAGGTATTTACACGAACGTTATTAAATTGTCACACAAACTATAAATTGAATTTAAACATGAATGAATAAATTTGAAATAAACTGTCCAATAATAATCTAATTATAAATAATAGCACTTCACTCGTGACTTCGTCCGCGCGGTTTTAGTAGAAACTCCAGAAACTTCAACGCCCCATTAAGGGATAGACTTTAACGGGTAGATTTTAATCGAAACTATTTATAATGTTCTTTCTAATATAAAATTTTAATAGTAAAAGCAGTTATTGTAAGTTATCCGTCGGCGATAGGCATATGTTCTCGCGGACTTTTTTTATGTTTTCGCAGCGCAGGCGATAAAATACATTTTATGACATTTTTTTTACACCTTGGGTGACATTATTCAAGTTTTAATAGGGATCCCTAATTATTTTTGGAAATAAATATAACCTATGTTACTCGGTGAAGATGTAGCTTTCTAACGGTGAAGGAATTTTTAAAATCGGTCGAGGTGTTTTTGAGTTATATCGTAACAAACAAATAAATCTTTCCTCTTTATAATATCAGTTTAGATCGAATTATTAATCATCAAAATTATTAATTGTCAGTAAATCTTTGTTAAATTCGTAATATTAAAATTTGTCATTTAAAAATTCTAAAATTCTTAAATACTGTAGTAGATATGCTTTCACAATTAGATGTAATTTTAGCCGCTTTTTTGAATTTGTGCGCTGAGTTCCCTTAGTTTGGAAGTTTATTAAATATTAAAGGCGCCATGCAAAATACACTTTTCCGCATAGTGTTATCGCGTCTGATGCGACTGACTTTGTCTACCAGGCGTGGAAATAATTGCCGATTACATTTTACAAACATGACAACTTCTAATATGTGTAGAGACGGTAACGTCAGTATATTATAATTAATGAAATACGGCTTACAACTGTCGGTCGAATCTAATTTAAACATCGTCCTAATACGACGTTTTTGGGCTTTGAAAGGTATATCCTTGTCTATAATTCCATACCTTAGGTGCGATGCAACTAGGCCGCGGTAAGCTGCTAGCAATGCATCAGTGTTCAGCACATGAACCAATCTGTGTAGGTCATATGATGAGTTACTAATTTTTTTGCTTAAAATTTCAATGTGGTCTCTCCAATTTAACTTTTTGACAATAGTCACTCCGAGGAATTTTTCAGAGCTACTTCAATTATTTTATCATTATATTGGAACTTAAGATCAGATAAAGTTGGTAAGCGTTGACAGAAATGCATAATATTAGTTTTAGCTAGATTTATTTTGAAATTATTATTTTCCAAATATTTTATTATTGACTTAAGAGAATTATTAATTTCACTATTATATTTGTCTTTAGTATAGCATTGAATTGTTATGGTACTGTCGTCCGCAAAGAGGGTTGTGATGTTAGGGACCTAACTAAGGACTAAACTAAAATGGACTGTAACTTAAAATATATATAATCCAAATAGGTACAATAGTATCGATACTAGCAAAAATAGATCGGTAGTGAATTGGTCCGATAGCCCACGTCCCGCACGCCACACCTCTCGCCGCCGCCCGCCGACTTTCGCCACCTCACGCAGAGGAAGATTGCAGGCGGCCAAAAATTCTCCCCGGGTTGAAGCATTCAAGTGAAAGGAAGTGGGCAGACGTTGTTGTAAGTCCGCATCACGGTTCCTCTCTTCGTCTTCAACTCCACTACCCCCGTGGTCCCGTCGCAGCCAGGGAAGATCTTGATGACACGCCCCAGTGGCCACACTAAACCGGGTTGATCAATAGATTTAGGTAAGTCATTTAAATACGGAGGGCCCAACAGGCTGCCTTGAGAAACTCCATATTTAATTACAAGTTCATGTGATTGGAATATTTCTTCACGATTAGTTTTTGTATTGATTCCCGTGAGTTGTTTTCTACTGTCTAAATATAATTTTAATAGTTTTAGAACGTTGCCTTTAACACCGTATGCCTCCAGTTTGTCTAAGAGAATATCATGCCTAACGTAATCGAATGCTTGGGTCATGTCACAGAATATTGTGTAAACAGGGTTGGTCTTATCAACATTAAGTATAACTCTATACAAAAAATGATAAAATGCCTTATCAATAGTATGATTTTCTCTAAAGCCTTTTTACTCTTTCACTAATAGATTATTTGTTATCAAATATTTGCTTAATTCTTTGTATATAAATTTTTAATAAATTTTGGAGATAACACTTATAATCGAGATTGGTCTATAATTTTCAATGTCTTGTTTATTTTCCTTTTTAAATAATGATTTAACTATAGTTTTTTTTAAAGCATCGGGAAAGATTCTTTAAAAAATCTGCTTATGGTCAAATCAATACGATGGCTTAGATGCATTCATTTTTCTGCAGAAACGGCTTTCAGAATTTTTCTTGATATTCCATCATGACCAACACTATTCGTATTTTCCAATGACTTGATTATTTTTAATACGTCCTTTGGCAGACAGCGGGGGCATGAAAAACGATTTTTCTTTCTTTAAAATTTGCGAGATAACGTTATGTCTTGATTCTAGTATTGGGATAACTTTATCAATAAAATAGCTATTAAAAGCATCCGCAATTGTTTTAGGATTTGTTATAATGATACTGTCATGTTTAATTTTTTATAGGATTTCTAGTGACGTTTTACATAATCGTTAATTTATTTTTGTACTGGTCTTGGATTTGCTGTCTGATGTTTTTATTTTGGGCAAATTGTGTTTGGGAGCTTTGGGATTCTCTTTAATATTTTAGAGTACTTGGTCAATTTAATTTAATTTGTTTTGTTAGGGATTCGTCTGTTTATCCACAAACGTTGTCGTTTCTTTTTACAGCATGTTTTGATCCCACGTGATATCCACAATGGCTTCAATGTTGCGTATACGGTTACAGTTTCATAAGGGTCACTCGTTTCATAAATACCAGAAAATAATAAGTTGCGTAGACAATCTTTAAATTTTATAATATTTTATTCATTATAATTGCGTGTCTTTAAACGCCAATATTTAATAGGTAAACAATCTTGCAATTTTGCCATAGTAAACATTCAAAATATATTGCTTGATAAAGCAATAGATTTTGATTATTTCTTAGGACATCATCGATCTTCTTAGGACATCTATGTTAAAATGACCAGTGACGGCAATAATTTTAAAAGACTTTTTAGTTAGTTCTTGTAAAAGTAAATGTAATTTGTCCACGCACATATCAATATTATAAATTGTTGGTACTCTATAAACACAAACAATAGCTATCTTGTAGTTACTTAACTCTATGGCGCAACACCAATCTCTGATATTAAAGCAATTTGCTTTAGTTTATTTATTTATTTGGAATTTCAATAGCTTATTATTTTAGAGTTATGAATGTTCACTTCCCTATCAATGAACAGCCCAATGCAGTTGCGTTAAAGTTACTAGCATCTTAGAGTCTGCATACTGATAGTTAGGTATGGTTAAATACTTTTCAAAGCCCTCCTTAGTACTTGAAATTAAAATTTAAAGTGAGGGCCTCATGTTTTGACATTCTATTGCTAAACGGTATATTCACTAAAATAATAAATAAAACTAACATTGCATAAATAAACATTTTCTAAAAGCTAGAGGCGTCGTCGTCGTCGTCTTAAAATAAGCCAAAATGTAAAGCAAATATTTACGTTCTCAGTTTACGTATTTCCTATGGCATACACAGCGGTAGAAATCCGGCGCATATGTTACATAGGTACTGCCATTAGTATTGCCATAGTACGGTTCAGTGACATGTTGTTGCTAATAAGTTAACTTATCCTAGCAATTTCGGAGCAGCCGCCGAGCCATTGTAGAACTAAGTGTCAAATGCAGGAACCGTGCAATTTTTCAGGATAAAATAGCCTAAGGCATTCAATGATATTGTAGCTTTCTATCAGACAAACAATGAAGCGTAATTAGAATTTCCGTAATGGCCCTTAACTGTGACACAAACTAACAAACAATAGCACTCTTTAATATTAGTTGGTGGAGCTTCACAATAATGATGACTTTCAGATAGTGTTGAGTGACTAGCTGTTTGTGCCTGTGTACAATGTAACTACATATGATTATCATGTTCAAGTTCAATTTATTCGCAATAAGTGTTGGTACGATTTCGGTCTTAACATAAATATAATGACAGATCCATAACACTTAGTCATGATAATGTACCATGCAAACATTTGGGTAAATAATTATTAATAGTTAGGTACACAATATTATTAATTAGTTATAATTAGTAAACATGACAATAAAATTGAAAAACTGACTATTAGATTAATTTTAATAAAAGAGAAAGTAAATGTATTATTAAATGTCCGAGGGTGATTGTGATTGTTTTTAATTTTTCAACCTCTTCTCTCATTAAATATGTCGCTTACTGAGTAGAAATTCCTTTCCAATAGCCATAATTTAAGGTATATGTAGTAGTAGTTCAAATATTGAGGAATGACAATCAAGCTGTTTTGGATGCATTCTTATATAGGATCCTTATGAGGATAAGAGAAGAAGACCAAAGAATACAATGATAGAGTGATTGATGACATGTGCACACATGTTGCTCCAAGGAGCAGGGAGCGGCGGTGTGACTGCACCTGACATGTTCAGATGCAGTGCGAAATGATGCAGGAGACACACTACCAGACTAACTAAAACTACTAGCTCAGACATCTGCCAGCCTCTATCCCAGTTCAACAAGTGTTTGAAAGATTTAATTTCAGTTTTAGTCTTTGTAATAGTTATTATTTAATTTCATATTTTTTAGATTAGTTATTTAATGTTCCTTGTTGTTTTTAGGATTCCGTTCCTCAAAAGGTAAGAAAAGGAACTCTTATAAGATCACTCTCTTGTCCGTCTGTCTGTCCGTGTGACACCACCGACTTTTTCTCAAGAACGGCTGGACCTAGCTAATTGAAATGTATACCTGATACTGAGGTCTATAATCCCTATTAGGTGTATAAAAATCAAGGTCGTGAGTCAACACGATAAAAAGATATGGGCAAATTTAGATTTTCGCGAAAACTTGTGAGTACAAAAATTTACCTTAATTTTCAACTTTTTTTATTTTTCGGAATTTTCCCTTTACTTGTGCTCCTTTACCTTGCTTTTAACCAAAATTGACAATTCTAGGCCAAACGGAAGTAACCTATAGGTTTTGGGTCGAAAACCTATATGGAAGTTCCCGTTGATCTAGAATCACGAAACTTCGCAAAAAGCAAGGTCTAAATTTGCCCATATCTTTTATCGTTGTTGACCCAGGACTTTGTTTTTTAAACACCTTTCATAGTGGACGCCTGCCACCAATAAAATAATACCAATTTTATTATGGCGGTATAATGGGTACGCACGGAATACTCGGCGCAAGAGTTCGACTCGCACTTGACCGGTTTTTTTTCTACACTTTGTAGTGTTTTAGGGTTCCGTAGTCAACAAGGAACTAAATGACCACATCGACAAGTGGAAAAATAAAATCTTGAAAAAAACATAAATATTGTTTTGGGTCTCTACACTTAACGTGGCGATGATTTCTGTCTATCCCATCCCATAGTGTTTTTCCATCCAACGATCCGTTTGCGAAACTGTAAGTGCAAATTTTTGTAAGAGTCAAGTGTCCATTCAGCCAGCTAAACGGTTGTTTTTGGATACGTGAAAAAATTCATGGTTCCTAATCTAAACTAATATTATAAACATGAAATAATGATTTGTTTGTTTGTTACGATTTGGCTCAAAAACTATACAATTGATTTTAAAAATTCATTCATCTTTAGATCCATATTTTCGAAAAATTAGAAATCCCAACGAAAATTGCAATAATTTAACCCAAAGTAGCAAAATTTTGCCCAATACATTCAGTATTTGGCGTGCGCTGAGAAAACTATTGATGAAACATACAAATACACATGATTAAAGTACTCATTATAACCTATAAAAAGTCTGCATGTGACTTCACAATGATCGCTTTCAAGTCACAATTACCGCTTTTTGTCCAAATTATTTAATAAAAACCAGGGTAGAATGGAAAAGTGGTGATTTTCGCATCATGATATTAATCGTTGATAATAACTATCAACGATATTTGAGAAATAGTTGATTATGTATATGTAAATTACATTTTAAATTATTCAAATCGAGCCGTTCGTTTAAAAGTTACGGTTGTGTATATAAAAGCTCACTCACTGATTGATTCACGTGATCTCAGAAACTGCTGCATCTATGAAGATGAAATTTGGCATGGAAGTAGAATATGATTAATAAACGTCAGTTAAGAAAGGATTTTATGAAACTCTTCCCGTAAAGGGTTGAAATAGGGGGTGGAAATTTTGTAAGAAAAAACTTATTCCTTGGGCGAATATATTTAAATCTTCGTACGAATATTGGCCTAAAAGGTTGCCAGTATAATTTTTTCGGAACTACCGCCAAAACACGATTTAAGGGGTTTCAAGTTTGTTATAAACTTGAAATTTGGTACAAATACTGAGCGAAATAAATAATAATATAAACAATTCGTCTTTCAAAAGTACCCCTCAGTTAGGTGGTGTTTAAGTTTGTATGGAAGGATCTTAATGCTTGGTCTGATGAAGTTGAAACATGGCATTAATGATTTTGATAAAAAGTAAGAATAACATGTATTTTTTGATTTTCCGAAAATAAACTCTTAGAAAAGGGGTGATGAAGTTTTAAGGGATGGCATTATTGCTTGCTTCAATTTACTTTTAAATTGGTGTGAACAATCTAAAAACAGTATTTTAGACTATTTTTAGTTAGTTATTTTTTTAACTTATCTTGTCTTATCTTAACGGGGTGAAGGGTACAACAGTCATGCTGATCCTGAGACCACAGGATCAGCAGCATAAATTGCTGACTAATTAATTATTTATTAATTCTTTCCATTAATTTTCAAAGACTACGCGTTAAAGTCTATCCCTTAATGGGGCGTTGAAGTTTCTGCAGTGCCTACTAAATCCGCGCGGACGTAGTCGTGGGCGAAGTGCTAGTAAGATATAGCGAATTTAAAGGGAAAACTATCACAACTAAGTAGGCTTCACAAGTTAACGAGCAATAGTCGACCAATTAATATATTCATAGAATAAAAAAAAAAGCACCATTCTAAGTCGGTAATTGTGACGAGCATCTACGGAACCCTACACTACGCGTAGCCCGACATGCACTTGACTGGTTTTTATTTTGAAGTCAGTTTTATTTTTAATTTTTTGTGGTGATTGGCCCACAACTAAATTGACATTATTCTTATAATGAGTGGTTGCGCTATTTGCCGTCAAGGAGAACTTACTTTGTGTGCCTTCGCAGTCCAAGTCCAGACCAGATCATAGTTAAATAGGTATCTACTTTGTTTTGGGATTGACATAAAACTAAGAATATCACACTTTACTTGATTTAACTGACTTTAAGTTGAGGAAGACACTGGTTTATCTTTGAAGTTTAACGTCCAATGCAAATGCAATATACTAAACCCATCGCAAAAAGAATTATCAAGATCGGTTAATAAACGACAAAGTTATGCCCGAATGATCCCAAAAAACATGGAAATTCAGGTTGACTTGTATGCATCTGCGTACTCATTCACAGCGTGTTATGTTATGAACTGGTGTAAACAATAAACCGAGATATATTGCTATTTCAACAATTCCGGGAGATGTGCTTTCATTTATTGAAGAAATCCGTTGCCTACCTCTTAAGTTCTTCATCAGATTTTCTCCAAATTGAAATGGGCCCAGTCCGGAAAAATAAACTTCCAAACAAAAAAGAATCATCTAAATCGGTTGAGAATTAAATCGGCGAAAATATCGCTAAACAATTTTTTTTCCTGGGATGCCTTTCATCAGATCCTGACTTATACCTTCCATCAGATCCTGACTTATACCTTCCATCATCAGCTCAGCAAAATGACATGATGATGAAAATATCCGGACATGGTTACTCACACTCAAAGCATTTATTTCTACCAAGCCATTAATAGGCACTTTTGGATCACCAAGGAGTCAGTCAGTCAGAGACATGAAGCTAATTGCACATTCGCAAGCGTATGTTTTTAGATGGAAGTTGAACGTGCAGGAATTCCATGGACATTCTTTAAAATAAATAGGTAGGTAAATAAAATAAACCAAGTAAGCACATGCTATTTACGTAGAAATAATACTTTCATATCCATGAGAACAGTGTCGAAACTAAAGACGTGCACGTAAAAAGCTCTCAGAGTAAAGCACAAACAGTTTAAATAAGCCGTGGTAGCGAACAGATGGCCGTCCCACTGACGGAACCCTTCGTGTGATACTCCTACTCGCACTTGGACGGTTTATTAACAGTCTTCAAAAAAAGGAGAAAGGGCCATAAGCTCCAATTTAGAAGTAGCTGAAGAAATTTTCATTTTTATATCTAGGTATATAATATACCATCTAAAACTACTGAAGCTTTAAATTCTTCACCCGAGCTCTCAATTGCTTTATTAAGAGCAAACGTTCCAGGATGTACTGTTGAATTCCATTTCAAACATATCAACACTATGAATGACGACAGTCATAAAAGCTTGGCATATTATGTTTAAACTTTTACTTACTGTATTTGTTTAACTGTAAGTTTTCCCAAAATAAATATCTAAATCAAATTGACCGAAGACATATGGGGAATGTCCATCAAAGTGTGCACGTCCATAGACCATCGCACCATACTTGGCTTTAATATTTTATTTTTTCCAGTTTTTATCAAAACGTTTGAAAAAGTACTTAATGCTATAAAATCTTACACGATCATGATGTACGACGGACGTGGGTGTGACGTTGTTAAAACACAAAAATACAGCGTGGGAAAAGGCGCACAATGCCATAGGATTTTTTCATGAATCAGCTTGCCTATGTCAGTGACGGACATATACAGTACGAGTAACTGTCGCGGTCACATCATAGACAAAACAACATTCTCCGATCAGAGGTGACGTTATATGTATGTGGTCGCGACTGAAGGTGACAACTGGCAACATAACACATAAAAAATTAGTAGTATTTAGTAAACGTGGGTCACACTGAAAGTTTTTAGAAAATTAAAAACGGAATAATGTAGAAACCTGTTGTACTACTAACTAGTACATAGTATACCGTCCTCACGTACAGCGGCGGCCTTTACCGCTGCGAGGCCCCGGACGACAGATGTTTGCGAGGCTCTTGTTCTTTATGAAATTCATATGAAAGTAGGTATTTCTGATTATGTTTGCGGCGTTTCCTAAGACTAAAATTTAAAATAAAATCAGAATGAGAAAATATATTAAAAAAAAACAAAACGAAAAACCTGTCTTGTGTCACTTATTACTATTGATATTAATGAATAATTTACTGTGAAATAACTTCATTTTATTGCTAAAAGTGTAAAACATTTCAAATGTTTGGTTTTTTGAACTCGGGTATCGCCAGGCCCCTGTAAGAGCGAGGCCCCGGGCGGTTGCCCCGCTCGCCACCCCCTAAGGCTCATGTATAACAATTAATTAATTATTGACTAGCCTGTTGGTCGAGTGGTTAGTGACCCTGACTGCTAAACCGGAGGTCGTGGGTTCGATTCCCACCCAGGACAAATCTTTTTGATGAGCATGATCATTTGCTCTGTGTCTGGGTGTAATTTGTCTATAATATGTATGTATTTAGAAATATATATATATTTCTAAATACATACAGTATGTTTATCAGTTGTCTGGTTGCCATAGCACAGGCTCTGCCTAGTTTGGGATCGGATAACCGTGTGTGAGTTGTCCCAAGATATTATTATATTATTATTATAATGAATGTATACCAAAATATTGTAAAACTTTTATTTGAAGTGAGTCATTACTCACAGTTTCTTGTCCGTTCTTTTCCATAAGAATCTAACTTATCTGTGAATAGACAGTAGAGTATTTTTATTATAGGTATATAATATATTCTTTTAACTGTAAATGTTGACGTTCAAAGTGCCTTTTAATGGCCTAATTGAAATAAACGTTTTTCACCTTGACATTAATATTTTTATTGCTTTTCGAAGTAGTACCGTTCCTTTCTAAGCACCGTCGCATGCGATGGACTCTCACGCCTTTTTCAAACGCAGCCACGACATCTTCAGGGTTCATAAAACGAATGCCTCTAAGTTAATTTTTTATTTATTGTTTCTCCCGCGTGTGGTTTGTAAATTATTCCAAGGTAACATATTCCTGGCATAAAATCAAAATGTATCCTTTGTCAGTGTGTTTTAGGACTTGGTCTCCGTCATACTTTGTCACCCCTTTTTACTCTTTAATGGGTTGAATTTTATAAAATGCTGAAATAGGTGTTTGATTGAAATTACCTATATCAAAGGCATTTAGATCTAGTTTCAAGTAAGTCTGACCTCAAACCAAAATGTTCCATACAAACGTTGAAATTCGAAAAGTCGAAATATTGTTCGAGGGCCAAGGGTACGAACGAATAGTGAAAACCTTTATTATTTACCCGAAGTAAAGGTACGGTAGTAAATAAAGGTTTTCACTCCGTTTCCAGTATTTGTATCAAATGTGAAGTACTTTGGCCTAAGGATCAAGATTGCCTCAAACTAAATGTAACAATCAAGTGAAACAACTTTTGGGGCCACTTGTGTAAAATAATGAAAACGTTTTATTACTTGTAATGGGCTAACTCTTTACTCTAGTCGAGGTCTGAGGTGACAGACAAAGTCGACGATGGATTGATCTTACCCAGAATTTTGGACAGTATTTTTTCCAAGTTTCAAGTACATTGCCCCAAGGAATAAGAATTTTTCCACAAACTTTCATCCTCTATTCCACATTTTAATTTTTAAGATAGACGTTCCACAAATCTTGACGACGTAAATAACGCCCTACAGCAGGTCCAAATTGGTCCGCTGCTAATAATTTAGTATTAGAAAAAAACGAAGTGTAGGTAGATATAATTTATATACTGTAGAAGGCCTAGCTCTACGAACCCATACGTTAAACTTCAGGTCAGTTTCAGTTTTGTCCCTTTATTATTAATATTATCTGAAATCAATTAAATTAATTGCAATATTAGTATTATTTCAGATTTTTCATTTTCAATAAGGGATAGTAAGTACTATTTAAACAGCCACTGTTCATTATTAGTCCGGTATACTAACAAATGGAAATAACAACTCATAGCTACCGCGTTTGAATTCGTTGCTTGAGGCGCTAGTGTAGCGTGAGGTATTCCAAATGTCAAATTTTACTGTCGGTTGGTGTTTGACGCGAGTTTATTTACTCATTTGTTGTGATTTATGACAATATTTTACTGAAACCGCATAACTGTGGCAAATTTAGTTATAGTTCTACCGATCACTGCATTGAGTTTTTTTTTGTCTGAAATATATATATGTCCTTTTTTTACGAACAAATGTGTCCGCGTAACAAAACTACCTCACAGTCTATGTTATATCAAATCGTGAATTTACGGCATTATACAATATTTTACTTCTAACTTTGCTTACGTGCGCGTTCTAACAACTTTTAATGTTATGCTTGAAGACCTAACTCGCCAGCGGCGCCAACTGATGAGCATGAAAACGGTAGCCCTATTGGGTACTTAACCTCAGCTCGTCCACTCAGCGCCCGAGTGCTCACAAGCACACATGCTAACATCAACACCATAAGTAGGTATACGAGGGAATGCTCTACGTCTTATAAAATCTTTCTAAGTGGACGTCTTCAATATACAGAAATCTCTAAAATATGCAAATCTAAACTTGAGGTTAAACATTTATCTGGTCCTAGGGAAATTAAATATGGCGTTACGTAGGGCAGTGTTCTAGGGCCATTATTATTTCTTCTGTATATAAATGATCTACCACGACACATCCCATATGTGTTATCCCTTGTGTGTTATTTGCCGATGACAGTACGGTCCTAATAGACTGCCTCAACAAAGAGCTTTATGAAGATGCAATAAATAATTCTTTACAATTAATAATAAACTGGCAAACGAAAATAATCTTATCATAAACCTCAATAAAACAAATATAATGAATTTCTATCAAAAAATTCTTCCTTTAAACCTAAACATTAATTCTGCGGGACAAACTATTGATGGTGTTAGCGTGTCAAAACACTTGGGTATATTGATTGACAGTCAATTAACTTGGAAACCGCAGCCGGAAGAAGTTTGCAAAAGATTAAGCACGTCTGCGTATGCTCTCTACAATCTGTCCAAGAAAGTTAACATTGATACGTTAATGGTTGCATATCACGGTTTGGTGGTCTCTGTTCTAAGGTTTGGTGTAGTATTTTGGGGTAACTGTTCCGAAAGGGAGTCTATATTAAAGCCCAAAAACGGTGCATAAGATCCATTTTTAATCTTAAGGTTACAGATAGTTGCATTCCTTTTTTCAAGAAACACAAAGTAACAACTTTTCCTTGTATATGCATTCTCGAAGCCGTATTCGTTAAAACTAACATGCATCTATTTCCTACTTTGAATGATACGAGAATGCGAACTACTGCCATGAGTTAAAAATATCAGGGTCTATTGTGTACTGTACATATAACACTGCTCTACTTAAAAAAACATTATTGGTATGGCACCTATTATTTATAAATTTCCAAACTGTATTAAGGATCAGCCCTTAACAAAATTCAAAAAACTCTTGTCATCGTTGCTGACAGAGAAATGTTATTACTCTGTTACCGATTTTATAAGTGATGAATTGTAATATTCATTTGCTTCACTTTATCTCATTTATTATTGTAAATAATTTTAGACTGATTCATGATCTCATTTAGAATTTAAGTACTCAGTTTCCATAATTATCTGTAATGTAATGTTTAATTCTATTTGTACACACAAAGTACAAAGTCTACAGCATAAAAAGTTCCTGAAATAAATGGCTGTGACAGACAGACATACTCGCCCTGTGGTACGGTCAGCAACGAAAGTCGATTAACACTTTTTTTAAATGTAGAAATTCAGCAGTTTATGTAATTAGTTTTGTAATTGGCAAGACAGTAACACAACCAGTATAAGTTGGCCTCTTATTCTATTGAAAGTCCGTACTACGCCAGGCCCGCTCAGGGTAAGAGTGTTACCACGTGCGTTCTGGGAGCATATCACCAACTCTTGAAGCTTATTTCTTGTTTACAAATGTTACACAGTTCGTTCTTTCTTATCACCAAGTAGGAATATAACCATATTGTCAGGTTGCGGTCACGGCACGGATATCCTCAGTGGTAAATAGCACTAACCCGAAATTTTGAGATAGTCTGGTTGCCATAGCACAGGCTCTGCCTAGTTTGGGATCGGATGACCGTGTGTGAGTTGTCCCAAGATATTATTATTATTATTATTCTCATAATGATGAAAGAGATTCACATTAGTTCTTTATTCATGAATAATGAAGTACATATTTAAGTTCTTTATAATTGTGTGTTGTGTGCAGTAACTTTTATTGGTAATAAAAGTTATTGTTTGACTGTGTTTAGCTAGCGTTCAGAAGGCCTATCTGATGGTAATGCTATCGCAATTGTCCAAATAATAAATAAGTTGTTTCACAATCTCCTCTGTGCACCCTGGCACAAGCAAACATTACAGCCCACAAAACATTGTTTATGGAGATTAATTACAAAATCCTTTTCAACACCTCATTTGCATAACATTTCCGCTTCAAGCGCTAAACAGAGGAAGCTTTTGTGTTAAAAAGCGTACATTAATTTTAATTGTCATGTACTTATCCTGTTTGTTATGTAATACTGAAGTATATCCGCAGACGCGGGGGAACACACAGCTCCACAGAAAATAATAATTCGTGCGTTAAGTCGCGGGCGCGGAATATTTCCCCAATGATTAAAGCTGCGGAGTCACTTCACTCCGCTCTCCATTATGCGAAACTGTAATCATGAAACTATCCACACAGCCTAACCACGCAACCCTGCAACAAGTCGAACGCGCGCGTTAACGTTACACCTGCCTGCAGTTGCCGGGGTGGAGGAAACGTAAACGCGGCGCGAGGTGGTGGCGACTACGACACTCCCGCGAGTTCGCCTACATAATTATTTAAGTTAATGATATACTACACCTTTCTTGCTATAAATGATTTCTTTTTGCAGTGCGTGCGAGTGGGAGAGGTTTACCTGGAGCGAGGAGTGCGAGCGGGACGGCACTGGGAGGGTGGTGTCTCCCGCTCGGTAATGCGGGCTCTTTGGATCATAATACCGCGTCCGCGGCCTCGCTGACGCAGTGGCAGTGGGCTGCTTTTTCATCTTGCTTACTTATGTACTCGCTGCCGAGTACCTATGTATGTACTCGAGCTGTTCTCATTTCAACGCCATATTACTTTCATAGTTTTGGTTGATGGATCTGGAGATGTTGTTATTTCATTATGTGTGATACAAATGTTAATTTTTGTTAATAAATAGACCGACACCAGCTGTGTAGCTAGTTGCCTGATGTTCATAACTTGCGGGAAATCGAAAGAAATAATAAGGTATTTTGTCACAAAAGGGGTAACATGTAATTCTGAGTGACAGCGGCTGCATTATATTGTTTTATTTTGTGCTGCATTCTATTGATAGGGAAATAGTCTACGGCCAGAACATCTCCCACAGGCCACTAACGGTAATTCCTTGTTATTGCCATCATGGTGGTAGTGGTTATCCCACCACACACATATGCACAAAGTGTTTTGGGTAACTGTGTTTAATTAAAAAAAAATCCTAAGCTGAACGTACAATTAAAAAAAAAACAAATAAATTGTACGTAGGTACAGTTAAAGGAGTGGAATTCCCAGTCGGAATCTGTTTATTGATAGGTACAATCTGGGCGTCTTTCATTCAAGAGTGAATAGGCAACTTCTAGGAGGGAGGCCAAAGAAAAGATTGATGAATTGTGTGAGGAGTGATATGAAAGAAAATAGAGTCAGTGACAGCGTGACGTGACGCCGACCCCATGTAACGGGATTAGGGCAGGACGATGATGAATAGGCAACTTGTTGGCAAGCGTGCTCCATTCTCGACCACACCATGGCTTACCATCGGCTGTGGTACCTAGTGGTCAAACGCGAGACTATGAATATTTCCATTTAAAAAAAGAAATGCTTCTAGCTTCCTCAAGAGCTAAAAGGAAATTTCATCGATTGTTGGGTTTTTTATGCCCACTATAAATGTACATGGGTAGTTTTGCAATTCTTTGAATGAAGTAAATAAGTCTCAACTATATTGTAGAGTTGTAGACTGTTCCCCAACTATTTGTAACCTTCTGAGAGATGAAGTTATGAAAAATAACTAGCTTTTATTTAAAGTTCTGAGATAATAGGCGTTGACTTGGAAATAGTAGCATCGCATTAGTTAAACTCCTATAGGGAAGCTCAAAGTAGATTGGACGTATGTACCGAAACTCGAAAACGAAGCAGGTTGCTAATGGTTTCAATATTGGTAATTTAATCTTGAGAATAAACGCCTCTTAATTTACCACATTGAGTTATGTCAAAGAAAAATAACGATATGCCGAAGCTAGATTTACTAAACATAAATGCCTTGTCTGTTTCTGTCGGCAACCGCCTGCCAGGTTGTGATCGTTGTAATGGAAAACAAGACAGATCATTGTAGAATTATATCTACGGCAAGTTGTCAAAAAACGAATGAATTGTCACCAAGGCAACATGCTATAGATTGACATTGACCCAGAGTTAAACTCTGAATTGCAGCTTTATAGAAAGCTGATAAAACCTCCAGTACCTATTATTTCTTGTTAAAATAAACCTTAAGAATATACCTATAAACCGATAACGAGTTGCCTTGATATGTCATTAGAAAAATCCAATTGTAAAATAGAAATCTATAGTTTTAAAAGTGAATGGTAAGGAGCATGGCCGCCTCGGGTAGGATAGGTTTTCTTTTCCCATTCAATCAGAGATATATAGAGGGTGCATTTTTCAAGTGTGTGTGGATGGCCAAATCCAAAACTATGAGGAATAGCGAAAAACGCTCGGAGGAGTCTCGAACCGGATTTTGATGAAAACTTAGAGTGAACAGGCTTCTTCTGGGTAAGCTCGCTCCATCGTCGACTTTGTCTCTGTCATCTATGACCTAGACTAGAGTCAAGAGCAAACCCATATTAAATAAAAATAAAAAACAAAAAAAAACTAAAACTGCATCATTGAATTCTTGAAAAATTGGTATTTCTACTCCGAGCCAGCCATCGAACCGGTTGAATTTGAAAAAAAAAACATACCCTGTATTATTACACCAATCTAAAGTGTACATTCTTAATCAAATTCTGGGAAGTAATGACATATGGCAAACTAAAGGATTCCGATTATTTCTAAATGATAAATGAAGTTAACTAAATTAATCTGTCCTTCGATTTGTTATAAGTATAAAAATACAAATTGTATTAAAATTACAAGCACTTGACACAAGGTAGAATCAAGTTAATCAATATTGATTTACAAAAAGTACTTTAGTTGCTTACCGACGCTTCTGACAACTCAAACGCGAGCCGCCGACCACTTGCTTTCGGCTTATTATCGAATCAATCATTCACAATCCCTGTTCGCGAGTGCTGATATCCGTAATATGGGTAAGTGAACAACTCGTTTCATATGTTATATTCGTCATACTTAGAGAGAGTAAGATAGTGTTTGATATCTTTAAATGAACCCAACAAGTACCTACTTGTAAGGTAAGGTAATTTTCTAAGCTAGTTTAAGTTAGTTTTATCAACAGTTAAGAACAAGATTTTTTTTTATTTCGATAGCATATCCTAAAGGTCACTATTCGAACAAAATCATCGTAAACAGGTAGTTTAACTGATTACATTAAAGACAAACCACGAAAATACGTAATATGTGTGGATTTTTTGCACATACACGTAATTGGAAATGTAAATTGGTGCTAGTAGCTAGTCAATAAGTAGTACCTATGAGTACCTACGTAATATTATGATAAGGTACTTATGACGACCTGTTTACATTAGTATGAATTCCATGCCGAAGTTCCCCTGCCCGTATCCAATGAATGTCCTGTCTGCCCTATCAGCTAACCTTTTGCTAGAGTTGGTGCCAGACCGACGCCTGCTCAGCACAGCCCGTCCTTTCCTGATGATGAAAAAGTAACCATCAACGCCCAACAGACTAATCTCAGTTATTTATTTTTCTGCTGGGTTCCAGGCACTACTTTGACGATTTCTTGTTGAACGTCGCCTAGTTTCACAGCTCACTTTGCCTCTTCTCAACTCTGCAACCCAGAAGTAACGCTAACACCTTACAGTTTACTTTATTAAAAATCAAGTCATATGTAGCATCGGTTCATGTAGAGGTAACATGTCTCCATATTGTAGTGTTTGACTTTCTGCGACGACGACTTTCTGCAAAGATAATGATAGTTTGTCTCAAGCCAATTTGAAATCAAGAGTCAAATTACTCAAGTTACCACCTTTATAGAGCACCATTCATTAGGTATCGCTGATGTGCTCTATAAAGCTTTGCATTAAGTCATGATTGTAACTGATTGGGCTGGTGACAAGTTCTGCATAGATTAGGTATTCATTAAGTCAGCTTTACAGGCCCACTAGGCCAGCTGCGGTCACAGCCGTTGCGGGACAGCCACCGGTTCAAGAGCTGTAAGCAGTTTGTATGGCGACGGCGTTTATTTTTGTTTGTTTATTATCTTTAGCGGCGATGGACTTTATAAGGTTAGGTTTAGGACTGAGTTTATCTTTAGGCCTAACTAATTATCAGGTTTTATGAGTTGAAACTTTGCTGGTTGAAATAGAAGCTTAAATCTTTATCAATACAACTTATGGTACAATGTACTAAAGTTCATGTACCTAGGCGAGCTCTCGAAATTGAGATTTCTCCCAGTAAACATTCGTTTGGTACTGACTCCATGCAAAGATCAAGTAATTTGATGTGTAAATGGATGATAATGATTTGCATACAATAACTTAATTGATTAAGATTGAGTAATATTCGCTTTATAACGATCACCACTATCCAAACCATCAGCAGCTTAGTGCAGTGCTGCGTGGACCGCGCTGACCTCTCCCTGAAAAAATCAAAATCAAATGTCATTTATTCAAATTAGGTCAAAGTTCTACATAAAGACAGCAAAACGCCCGCCCGTCACCACTTCCTAGTGTTTTCGCTGGGGTAGAAGGTAGACGTGGCGCAACAAACTCCCCAGCAACACATCTGTCTGTTAAGATTTAAAACTTGAATTTGTACAGTAGTGTGCAAAGTAAGTTTACAAAACATGACACAGAAAAATGAAGATATATGTTTCTTGTATAGCGCCTATCTCTGCATTCAGCCCATGGTACTTGGAATGTATACACTTTTCCTCCGTATCCCCTGTCTGGTCATCCACTAAATATTGTCATTTCCAACACGCGTGACTGCGTAACTAAATTAAACATTTTTATTATCTAAATTGTTAAAATTAGTGAACCAGTTCCTGTTCAAGGTACAACCTGTACGACTAGGCCCAAGGCCCAAGGCCGACAATGTTTAGCAATTTGAACATAATCCCTTTACCACATCACTTGACACATGTTATCTTTTGGAATTATCATTTTCATTCAAAATTTTGGCAATTTGGAACTTTCCTTGACCTTACACTAAAACATGAACATGGAAAATCGTCTATTACATAAACCTGGTCCTTGTATAGACACACAGCAATTACAAAATATTTACTACCTGCAAAAAACGAACACAACCCAAGAGCACAAAGGTACATACTCAAACTACATCATGTAGTCTTGTACATAAGTAACGCGTGTAATGATATGCGTGCACATAAGTGCACGCATATCATGACACGCGAGGGACCGGCGAATGAGTGAGTGAAGGACACAATGAGCGAGCGTAGCCCGCACCCACGCACTACACGAGCCAGGTGCTGCATTCACTCCACATAATCATATGTACTCGAGCTTTGTTTTAATTTGTGGCTCGACAGTTGTATGTCATTTGTCGACCGAGTATTACATAGGGACTCTAGGGTTCTGTGCAAATGTCTTTGTAAGAATGTCTTTTGTTTTTGATGTCATATTTAGTTATACATATCGTTGAAGTTGACGTTGGTTTTTGTACCTAATTCTTATATAGAGATAACAACAAATAAATTAACTCCTTTTCAAAATTATCTGAAATATATATGGATATTATATATGGACAATACCAAAATTAATTAAAATCCGATTAGCAATTTAGGCGTGAAAGCGTAACAAACAGACTGCTGCTCATTTTCGCATTAATAAATTAGTTAGGATTATAAGTTTTCTAAAATTTAAATCAGTGTACTGTGTACAGTGAACCGTACAGTCGATATGATAAACGAAATATGTTCAATGAAACTTATACAAACTTTTCATAAAAAGGCTGCAGTAGTTTAGTTTCTGTCGGTACTGGGCGCGGGGAGGAGCCTCCGCGCGTATCCACAGGTACGGCATTATACAGCGCTTTACATTACTGTGCACACCCTGTGTGGAGTGGAGTGCGGAGGAACCGCTCCTATGTGCCCGAGGCATGTATACGATGACTTATATCTACTTATTTCTAATTTAATATAAAAGAGATCTAGTTGTTTGTATGAGGTTATCTCTGGAAGTTTTGTTTTGATATTCTTTCAGTGATTGTAAGCCACACTATGTGGCACACTGTGTGGCTTTGTATGTATATTTATTTAACTGTTAAATAAACATACATTTTATTCTGAAATAATACGCGGATCTTGTGGAAAGACGAATGATAAATCTTTTTACTTAGTATGAGTGTAACGTGGTTGAATATTTTTTCATCTTTTTCAGGGTCTATAAGCTACCCATTCAAATTAAGACCATCTGAATTATGTGTAACGAACATTTTGATCACATACACTACGACTTTGCTCGTAACCTTAGCTAGTCCTGCACAGGACACATCAATGTCACCCATCTTCGGATAGATTCGTACACGACGCGCAGGATCCTCCATGTAACATCATTAGACGAGTCCTGACTGTGGCGCAGTGGCGCCCTCCACTCTCTTCATATAATCCGCCGTAATCTCTACAAATGCAATCATCTTGGCTTTCATCTGACACCAGCGACACATCGATAACAAACGAAAATGAACCTTATTACAACAACGTAGAGACAACGGAAAGTGATTGAATATTTTTGGCTTGTTTCGAACAGTTAGGGCTGTCAGTAGTGAAAATTGCTTCCGATCTTGTTAACTTTCGCGACAGGGATGCTCTCATGGAGTAAGTTGAGTCGGGTTCTATTTATTTACAAAAATGTACAATATTCAAAACACAAAACTAAAAGAATCTTCTTTTGATGTTGGGGGTCCTTTTCTGCAGTTAAGAGTGAGTACATGTTGTTGCATTTGTTACAACTGTAGTCGAGATGCAAAATTCAGACAACAATTCATTTTACCTTCTTTCAAGTTCATAGTTTCATAAAAAACATGATAAATTACCGCTGCAGGTAGTTTTTAGGCCCATCGTTCAAAACTTAAACTAAATCCGTCCATTTACAAAGAACCAATTCCCTTTCTAATTGAATAAAATATGGCCCCATGTTTGTGTATTTATGGCCCCCTGTACGCGGCTAGGGCGAGGTAACAGGATTAGAGGCTGACGTCGACGAGTCGGCGCGGTGGCAACCCTGGGAGCCCCACTTACAGTATTAGGGCTCCTTGTTCACGTAATGTGATAATTCGCGCCGCCATGTTGTGAGCTTGCCGATTACTGCGTCGCTCCTCGTCGCTGTATAAGGTTATTTATAAATAACATTATGACTAACACGATCATAATATAATCCATTTTCCGCTACGATAAATTTATCTTTAATAAGTTAGCTTTGGAGACGGATAGACATTTTAGTCGAGTAAAGAATTTAGGAGCTCGTAGCCATGCTTACGTAAGACGAAGTACGTACATCTTGAAACATTTCTACCAATATGAATGAACATACAATGAATACCAAAATCTAGTTTACTAAACCCGAAACACTGGGTGGATGCGTGAAAAATGATACGGACAATAGACATGAACGTATGGCGGGGACACGCTGCGGAGTCCCCAACTAATTGGGATGAGGATAGAAGTTATACCTGTCACTAACCTGTTCCTATTTGTTTTTTCTTTTTAGTTTCTGGTACGATGAGGAATTTCATTGAATATTTGAATCACCGGCACGCAGTACAGGAACGTGCTTAGTAGGAATGAGAAACAAACGAAATATTGAATGTTTATTTACAATGTGATTGACTACAGATGCAAATACACAACAATACCAATAAAAAATGCATAGAAATGCGAAAGAGGGCTGTGTTTTTTAACCGACTTCAAAAAAAGAAGGAGGTTCTCAATTCGGTAGTATTTTTTTTAATGTTTGTTAATTCCTAACTCCGTCATTTATGAATCGATTAGAAAAAATCTTTTCATGTAAAAGGATATACGTTCCGATTGGTCCCAAGGAAATTTTATAAAAATCGGTTCAGTTGTTTGGATTTTGAAATAGAAAATATATTTAATAATAATAATTTATTCAAATAAAAACGTCTACAAAAATGTACATTTAGTCAGCAGTAATAATATTTTCCTTACAATAATAGTGCCTAAAAATAAACTAAACTAAGATATTTTTATTAAACATGCAATTAACATGGCATCTAAAATAAAAGGAAGGCCATGAAATTTAAAATCTCTATTTGGATCCCTATAAATTCGCGATATAACCTGTGACAAAGTCGGCTCGTTTGCTGTTAAAATAATCATTAAAATTATGATTTGATGAATATTGTTAAGCAAAGTAACAAATTATAACTCGTTCATTATGTGTTGAAATTGAAGAAGTTTTAATTAAAATTCGATGATTATTGAGTAATTAACGAGCAGCGAGTGTTACGAAGTTTCGTAGCAAACTGCTATCTGTTTCATAATTTAATCATCTTCAAAATCAATTTATTTATATCTTCTAAAAGTTCATTCCATATTATTATACTGTTTACTAAGTGAGCAGAGCAACTTGTAATGTGTCTCGATCGTGTTTGAAACCAAGTAAGGTATTCTATCGCTCGATTTATTTCAGTTTGCGCTGTTAATTCATGAATCATCTTAAGATTGACCCAATACCTTTTCCAATCAATAAAAATGATAAGGTTAAATTTAAAAAAATGTAACCAAATGTTTAAGGGTCGACGGCGCGTCGTGTTTCACGCGGGCCTCAAAGAGATGTCAGTAAAATAGACGGGGACGCCCCGGGCGTCGGGAGTCGCAGGGCGATCCCCGGCCACGGCGAGCGTTGGGTGGCTCGCTGTCCGATCACCACTCAGCCCGGGTCGATGGCGCGTTGTGTTTCACGCGCGCCTCAAAGATATGTCAGCATAGGAGACGGAGCCCGCTAGGGCCAGAGCCTGTCAGGGTTGCGGAATTTGTTCGAAAGAGTCACTGCGGCTCTGAAACCCAAAGTTCAAAATTCAAATACTTTAAAGAGAATTTGAACCTTTAAATTGAAGGTGAGATTGTGAGGTTTAAAAAGATAGGCCCCTAGGCATTCTTTGCCGATCAAATTTTCGGTTTCTGCTACTTAAATTCGAATATAATTAAGAATCTAAAAGCCAATAATTAGTTGAACAATTCATGTGGTTAATACCCNTAGAAGTTTCAACTACCATTACCGAAGTTAATGCAATTATCAATGTCTTCAGAACTGTTCAAAACATTATGCGCGCGTGGATTTCCTTAGCAGAGTTATTTTAGAAATGTATTTATTATACTCTTCAAAGATCTTATACTTACAATCATCAACAAATATATTTCGAAAAAGATTATTACAGGATTTTATGTTGATAAAAAACTCTATGGCCCATAACTCATTAATAGGTACCAACTCTTAACATCTTACACACGTGATAACTTTTAAACGAAATATCCGATTGAGATGAAACAAAAAGTATTTTACTTCTACATAAATACTCTTGATAACATAATGCTTAATTTCGATAAAGATTAATATTACGATACGTATTTAACGTAGTTTTTTTTCTTTAGACGATTTAATAATTATTTTGAACACAAAATGGGTTATTGTGATTAAACCATGATAGCTAGATATATGTTCTCGCGGACTTTTTTGTAGGTCTTAATGGGATCTTCTAACCCGTAGTACATCATTTTGTTCTTTTGTCAATAGTTTTTGCAGCGCACGCAAAAAAAGGTTTTTGATTTTACACCTTGTGTTACAAAATAGCAATTTTATTACGGATCCCTAATTTTGAAAAAAAAAAAATATAGCCTATAGCCTTCCTCGATAAATGGACTACCCAACACTGAAAGAATCATTCAAATCGGACCAGTAATTCCAGAGATTAGCGCGTTCAAACAAACAAACAAACAAACAAACAAACTCTTCAGCTTTATAATATTATAGTATAGATGTGATTGACTACAGATGCAAATACACAACAATACCAATTAAAAATGCATAGAAACGCGAAAGAGGGCTGTGTTTTTTAACCGACTTCAAAAAAAGAAGGAGGTTCTCAATTCGGTAGTATTTTTTTAAAATGTTTGTTAATTCATAACTCCGTCATTTATGAATCGATTAGAAAAATTCTTTTCATGTAAAAGGATATACGTTCTGATTGGTCCCAAGGAAATTTTATAAAAATCGGTTCAGTTGTTTGGATTTTCAATCAAAGTAGCTGGCGGAAATAGAAAATATATAATCCAAGCAAACGAAAAAAACGAAATTGCGTGTTTTGCTTTCCTGTGACTTTCTGTTGTTAGGTGTGGGAGAACCACTAAAAAGTGTAATTTTTTTTACAAGAAAAAACAATCGACTTCCAAATAAAAAAAACACTACAAAGTTCGGACGTCGGTGTTTTTGGTTGTTTCTTCGTATTTTAACACTTCCGATCCGACTTCCGAAATTAAAGTTATTTTTACAAAGAATCAGCATCACTCAACGTGGCTGCTGCCAGGATTCTGGGCACGTTCATCACTAACAGCGATGTGAATAATTCTTTGAAGCAAAATGAGATCTTTTAACATGCGTTTGTACATAACAAAACACTAAATCAAGTAGATTTAAGTTTTTTAGTTTCCCTACATTATTTGTTCGGCTAAATTCCTTATGTAATTCGTTTTATTAGGTATCTACTTCATTGCATAACTTGAGATAATAAATTTTTAAAATAACTAAAATTGATTACAGAAATGCATAAACAATATCTTGACAAGCATTCACCGTCTGTGCACTTGTGCAGTTACACACTACGCATGTTATTATCACAGTAAGTACTGTTGTGTCTATATGTAAAGCAAACAAATTGTCGCAAGGAGCGCCGCCACATTAATAATCTAGTTCGGCTCGTTACAGACGCGCCATCATTGTGAACGTGACCTTTTATAATATAGAGGGCGTCCCAAGTTTTGCCACATGGAGGGAAAGTACCTTAAATACTGTAGATAGAAAAAAATATTTTATGAAGACTTAACTTTTAATTAACCTTAAGTAATTTTACTGTACAAATCGAAAGGCTCAATCATATACATTTACTTCTTCTAAATAACATGCCATTTAAAATAAAAGGAAGACCATGAAATTTAAAATCCCTATTTGGATCCCTATAAATTCGCGATATAACCTGTGACAAAGTCGGCTCGATTGCTGTTAAAATAATCATTAAAATTATGATTTGATGAATATTGTTAAGCAAAGTAACAAATTATAACTCGTTCATTATGTATTGAAATTGAAGAAGTTTTAATTAAAATTCGATGATTATTGAGTAATTAACGAGCAGCGAGTG